>CABHPR010151682.1:0-11331 GCA_902168415.1 Peromyscus melanophrys | reverse complement strand
CTCTCTCTCTCTCTCTCTCTCTCTCTCTCTCTCTCTCTCTCTGAATAGTGTTCTGTCTCTGTTCTTAAGAACATGAAGAAAAAAACACAAAATGTGCTCTTCACCTTGGAGGCCTTCCTGCTATATCTAGCCAAAAGATCCAGGGATGAAAATGTTGAAGATCCTGTCAAAGAACAGATGTGATGCACCTACGGGACCATAAATGTTTAGGGGAGAGAAAGGATGCTAGGTAATGTGGGCAGAAATGCAGAAACACAGCCAAAATTCTGGACTGGCTGGGGTGATAGAAATCAAGACACAAGTGACATGACAGGGTTAAAGGTTGTGGCCATGCAGCTTGGCATGCAGGCTTCCTGGAAAGGAATTAGAAGCTTTGATCATTACTCACTGTGGGCTGGTCCAGGAAGTTCATCCTTCAGTCTTTCAAGGGTGAAAGAAGGGAAGGAATTGCCTGTTAAGTTACCACTGAATGTCAAAGTTTTTTCCTCCTTATAGCCTTTGAAGTTCAATTGGTATTGGGGCATAAGGGGTTTGATCTGGTCAACTTAGTATCTCATGGTTTTGACTTTTGTTTGGTAATTTTAAATACCTCTCCATGGAAATGCAAAGCAAATTGTCTTTCTTTCCCACCAATATAATTAAAAGAGACAGGATGAAAAGGCCCACAGCTGGAGCATGTTATGCCTTGCCAAAGTATGGGTTCAGGATATGAAGGAAATCCCAATAATTGCAGCAATTGATGGCCCCAGCAGAGAATATGCCTGACAATTAAAAGCTCTGAAAAGCCTGAAGTGCCTCTGAAGACACTATAAAACAGAATTAGGTTAAGACTACACAGTCAAGCAAGAGCTAGTTTGAAGTTGGGCAATCTCTAGCCTCGTATTGATGAGCAGGGCCCTC
Organism: Peromyscus melanophrys; assembly: GCA_902168415.1. NCBI lineage: Eukaryota > Metazoa > Chordata > Mammalia > Rodentia > Cricetidae > Peromyscus > Peromyscus melanophrys. Next base: position 10,431 of record CABHPR010151682.1, on the reverse strand, counting down.
TTGACAGTTGTTAGATTTCGTATTCCACGAAATTTCTTCAAGGTTTTGGGTATCATTTTCATGTCATGAATTATAAACACATGTCTTGCAAGCTTCCCTCCTCACTGTCCAGATCCTCCAGTGAAAGAGGAAACTCTGGTACCACAGGTGGAAATGCCAAGAGCAGCCCATAAACTTGGATTAATAATGAGCACATCAGGAGTGCTGCTCCCTTGAAGAGCCGTGGATTCATTTAGGTCATCACCACTGATGGATGTGCTTTGCCAGTGTAAGCTTATGCTTACTGTGGGCTACAAAGCAGAACTGGAAAAGACATCTGGAAACATCTGGCCTCTTCTAGAGCAGTAACATCACAGTGTGTTTCCAGGCATACTCTGGAGACTCTTCCAATCATTCTCGGTCTCACATAGGAAAATTCTCAAGAGAAGGTACTGGTTTGATACTTATATATTATTTTTCCTCAATAGAGTGATCAAATTTTGTCACTTTTTCCCCCCATTTTACCATCATTTGTCAAGTATTGGGAATAGGTGTTTAAATGTCTGTCACCTTTGTTGGTCGGGGCTGTCCAAGAGACTCCCAAAACTTCACAAGCTATTGCTATTGCCCTTGGTTTCTCCCCAGAGATGGAGGACTGTGTACCTCAGACATACTCAGAGGGCTTTGAGCCAGATTTGACTTGAAATATTAGCTTTAGTAATATCAGAAAGTGACATGAAAATTTCTAAAGGACAAGAGCAATCAACAGTCCTACCTACCTGTGAACCACGACAATGACCACTGTGGGACAACAACTCTAAGGGTACAGCAGTGGCACACACACCTTGGCAGTAACCAACAGCTCTTTAATTGGATTTAAGACCCATTCAACAAGAAGGAAATCATGCCTGGTGCTGGAAACCTAGCCAACTACCTAAGTCATGGATCTTGGAGGAAAACTTACAACCACCACTTTTCTGAACCAGCACAAACCCTAACTACATTCTACATATTTGTTCTTATACAGACAGATAAGTATATTTCTCATACCTCATTAAGGAAACTTACAGAAAACAACAACCAACCAAATTCAGAATTGAGGAACCCAGTCTCAACCGATACATCTACAACATAACTCATTCACCGAAGGCTCAGGGATCATTGCAGCACAGGGGGCAGAAAGATTGTAAGAGTCAGAAGATCAGGGAGTTTGCTGTGAGATTGTGTCTCTTAGAAATGTCAGAGAAGTTACACCCATGAAGCCTCCCTAATATGGCTGACTAAACATGACCTGAACAGTGACATGTTAACATGGATGGGGGTAGAAGAAGTTCAGGAGACCTCAACCCTAGTGTCTTAGTTAGGGTTTCTATTGCTGTGAAGAGATACCATGGCCATGACAATTCTTATGAAGGAAAACATTTAACTGGGGGCAACTTACAGTTTTAGAGGTTTAGTCCATTATTATCATCATGGCAGGATATGGCTATGTGCAGGCAGACATGATGCTGGAGAAGGAGCTGAGAGTTCTACATCTTGATCCTCAGGCAGTAGAAGGAGTCTGTCCCACTGGGCATGGCTTAAGCATTTATGAGACCTCAAAGCCCAACTCCACAGTGAAACACTTCCTCCAACAAGGCCACACCTCCTAACAGTGCCACCTCCTATGGCCAAGCATTAAATACATGAGTCTATGGGGACCATACCTATTCAAACCATCACACCTAGACAGGGAATTATAGTCAACTAAGGAATGAGGATGGGAGAAATAGTCTTCCCCAGGAAAGAGCTCACCAATTAATTGTCCAGTATTGAATTGTCAACCCTGAAAACATATAAATACAAGTAACATTGTAGCCTGAGCAAGTTTTATTTATGTATTTAGAAATATGTATGCATGTGTGCATGCATGCGTACGTGTGTGTGTGTGTACACATGTGTATAACAACAACTAAAAGAAAAGAAGCCATGAATTTGAAAGAGAGCAAGGTGACTCTAGAGGGAGGAAGGGAGGGGTGATATAACTGTATTATAATCTCAAAAGGTTTTTAAGGCTGGTCGGTGGTGGCGCACGCCTTTAATCCCAGCACTCGGGAGGCAGAGCCAGGCGGATCTCTGTGAGTTCGAGGCCAGCCTGGTCTACAGAGTGAGATCCAGGACAGGCACCAAAACTACACAGAGAAACCCTGTCTCAAAAAACAAAACTAAACTAAACTAAAATAAAATAAAATAAAAAGATTTTTTTAAAAATGTCTTCCTACTAAGCCCCTCAAGGAGCAAGTATCTATATGCCTGTAATCCTCTGATGGAGCTGAGTGTGTTCACAACCTCCCCTAGAAGCAACAGCACCCCTAGGAGACTAGCTTTGCATAAGAAGGAGTTTTCCCCCAACATTCTTATAACACCAAATTGAAGTACCTCAAAAAGCAGTGTTCAACTGAAGACTAGTAGAAAAAAATCACGCTAAGTCCATCCAGAATAGTACTTAGCTTCCCAAAGAATGCAACAATGCTACAAGAACTGACCTAGAGGGATGGATGCCCATGGTCCAAAAGAGAAAAGCATTAACGACGTACAAAGCGTCATTTCAGATTGTGGAAATCAACAATGACACCAAGTATTGAGAGCCATGGAGAGATGTCCATCGGGCTGTAACAGGGGCTCCCTTCAGGATGATGAGGGAGTAAGAGAAAGGAAGTGTGGGAGGGGCTGAGTGATGCTAGGAAATGCAAGTATCCTCAGACCACAGTGACAGGGAGAAACGCGCAATGGATGCTTGCAGCAATACTTTTTAAAGATACATGCACTTTTATCAGTCCTACTAGTTGCTGCCAGGCTTGGTTCCTACAACTTTAAATAGACTACCTCACTTCTAGCCCACACAAAGCTTGTGGGGAAGATATTGTCGGGACGAAGTCTTGGTTCTGCGTCTTTGAGAAGCCTAACACAAATGTTGTACCTTTAATTCTCCTTCCCAAACTACCTACTAGTTGTGCATCTAAACCTCATGTAGTTTCCAGACAAACCATTTCTTCGTGTATTCCTATGTGTATAATACACTTAAGATGTCCAGAACAGAGACTGAACCGGGCTTGGAAATCAGTCTTCTGAACATCTTCATTATCCTCTTCCCTCCCTAGCATATACATTCCAAGCACCATATAGCCACTGGCCACTAGTGAGCACAAGATGAAAAGGGCAGAAAGACCCGGGAAGGAGAGCGGCTATGATATTTGCACTGACAGGGTTTCCAAGAGTTACATACACCACCGAGAATTTCCAAGCAACAGATGATTAAGATCCAGGGCAAAGTGAAATGAAAGGGTGCAGCTTACCCCTCAAAGCAGTGGGCAACTGTCAGAACCCACTTCTTGGCAATGAGGACACAGCCACAGATGTGTCCACTGGGTTCACTCTGCAGAGAGCACTGCCAGGGCCACCTCCCAGGACGACTAGTCCGACCCCCAAGGATCCTCTTGTTCATCCGCGCAGCAGGGCGACGACCACAGTCTAACAGGGAACAGAAACCATAGTCCGTGATTCACCACCAAACCCAAGCAGATTCTGAGTTCTGGTTGTCATGCATAAATGGTCCCGCTTCCCAGGAGCCAGCACAGTTAAATTAATGTCATGTCCCATGATATACCACCAGTCTCACCTTGCTTAGCACACAGAAGGGAAATCTTACTTCTGCTCGGACAGGACTGCCTAGGTTTGCAAACATAAAACGTTACAATGTTAAGTTGCATGCTTACTGTTGACCTGAAACATGTTATCAAGTCGGGCAACACAGGGTCCACTATCAGGGGAGTTCATACTCTCTGAGCACAGATGTCTTACTGTAAGACTTCTCAGGGCACAGGTAGACTCTTAGCCTTCAATGGGGGAATGCACACTACTTGTTTTGGTTTATTAGCTACTACAACAAGGTATCACATTTATGGAAAGAGAAATTCTTATCATGAAGCTTCTTACATCATCTCATTTGATAGAATCTATAGTGAGGGATGAACATATCATAAATGTCCCCTACCCCCCCCCCAAAAAAAAACCCCATGGACATAGACTGAGAGGAATAAAATATTACTTTATATTTTTAAATAGAAGATAAAAGAATAGGACACTTAGACTAGAAAAACATCTTGCCCAGACTGTCAAGGTTAAACTGTGGATCTAGGAAGAGGTAACAGGAAAAAGTGAGCTTGAATTTATTCTATATAATCCCAAGTGGCACAGAATGCTTATGTATGTATTTGTGTGTGTGTGTGTGTGTGTGTGTGTGTGTGTGTGTGTGTGTGTGTGTGTATGTGTGTGTGTGTGTACATGTGTGCTTATGTATGTAGAGGCTAGTGGCCATTTTTGGTTGGTATCTTTCTCAGTCATTCACTACATTTTTTAGACAGGATCTCTCACTGAACTTAGAGCTCACTGATTTGGCAAGAACATCTACCTAGCAAGGCCCGGGGATTCTCCTGTCTCTGTCTCCCTGGTACTGAGATTATATGTGCTCCCAGATCTTCTTAGCGTTAATGCCAGGGGTTCAAATTCAGGTCTCCACGTTTAGACAGCAGGCACTTTATCACCGGAGCTATGTCTCTAAGTCTCGGACCCTTGATATCTGAAACAATGTTGCTACTGCCTTCAAATCTCTAAATGAACTCAATTGATATATGTTCCTTGGGATCAAATCTTTCTCTCCTTTCACTTACATCTATACACTTTCTGAGACTAGCCCTGGACATAGTGTAAAAAGACATTCAAAAATTAGTTGAGAATTATTTTATTTTTTTAAATTATAGCTTTTGGGTAGAGACTCATAAAGATTCCCCACCCCACTCCTTGTAACAAACTTGTTACATAATATCTCATTTAGTTAGGGAGCCAGGTCTACAAACCCCCAAAGTGAGCTGGTTATTTATTTATTTATTTGACCCAAAGGGCTTTTCCCACACCCAGCGCTTAGAGGAACATCACTGTGTTGAAAGGTTTGGGACATTGGCTTGGAGAAAGTACTCTATTTGACAAAGTATTAAGAAATTTGGGGGCTAAGTTTAACCAATGAGGAAACCTTATGATTTCCTGAGGGGTGAAAAGCCACCTTTAGTTTTCTTTGGCGTTCTTACGATGTGCTCTATCGAGCACTTACATTTTGTAGCAGATAAATGAAGTAGAGCTTACCATCACTTACTCTATGTAGGCTGTGGCCTTTGACATAGTTGTTTAAATATTCTTAAATTTAACCCTTAGTTTCCTCAGCTGTTAAAATAATTATAATTCAGGAGTTTATTGTGAGGAATTAATGGGTCAATCTAAATAAGACAACCTGTAATGTAATAAGTGTTTAATAAGAATTTATTCTTTAGGCTGGGAATATAGCTCAGTGGCAAAGTACTTGCCTAGCATGCATGAAGCCTTAACGTTGAGCCCCAGGACCACAAAAATGTTCTTATTAAAAATCAAGATAAATCTTTTAAAAAGGAAGAGGCTGGAGGGGTGGCTCGGCAGTTAAGAGCATGCAGTACTCTTGCTGAGGACCTGAGTTCTGTACTTAGAACTCAGATCAGGAAACCTGTCACTCAGAGTTCTGGGAACCTGACACCCTCTGGCCTCATGGGGGAACACCTGCATTTATGTGCATATACTTTCACACACCCAGATACATAAATGAAAACAAATCTTGAAATAAGAATCCATTCCTTCCACTGACTTTCCTGCTACAGCCTCAAGAATCAAAGGAGACAAACTTGGTTAATCTGTCATCATTTAAGAGGGGAAGGCTGTCAAGGCTACATAACCTTAGTTTTACTTGGTGTTTATTATTTCCTCAAACTCTAACTTTTTAGTAGGATTACTTAATTCTTCCTGTTAACTAGTTCAACATAGTACCTGCAGTTGTGAGAGTTCATTTCAAAACAAGACATTTAAAGACTTAAGATTTGATCTCAAGCATTTCCCCTAACATAATAGTTCCTGTAGTTCCAATTGAATGTGAAATTTGTCAAAATTCACTCTATCAGTGAAGAGGAAATTGATGTTGAGATGTAAAGATTAAGAGATATTCTTTGAGTTATTTACTGGTGTGGTAAATCTGAGTGTTTTCGTGTTAAAATAGAGGAAATGCCCTTGATCAGTCCTTGCTCCACACTGTGCACACACACCGGTGCTATGGAGGTTCCTACCCGTGCTCCAGCAGCTCCTGCAAGGTGGTCGCATTGAGATCCTCCCAGCCCGAGTGCAACCTCAGCCAGTGCGGGCCTTCTGGTCCTTGTATCGGTTCAGCCATGGATGGTTCTCTGACACAAAGCAAATGCTGGGTAAATATTCCAAGGATAGTGGTCTTTGTACAGGCATTATCGTTATTCATGTCTCATTTGTTTTAAAAAATATGTCACATCGTAAATCAATATTTCCAGCAAAGAAATTCATTCAGGAGAATTTGGAATGGAGCATGATTAGCAAATGGGGAGGGAGTTAGTAGAAGTATACACAGGTGATAACAAACAAAATTACTGTTGACATTTGAACATCATGAGGTGTTAGAATTGTAACATCTACAAGTTAAAACTTCCAAAACCTAAAAGCAGAAGTCAAAAGTAAACAATGAAGTTTGTCTTTTTTTTTTCTGTCTCTTTCCTTCTTCATTATAATCCCGAGATACAATAAGGCCCCAAAATACAGAGACTCAAAGGCCAATTACTAGGTGAATACTATAAAATTGTAAGTGGGCCAGGCAGTGGTGGTGCACATCTTTAATCTCAGCACTTGCAGGGCAGAGGCAGGCAGATCTCTGAGTTCAAAGCCAGAATGGTCTACATAGTGAGTTCCAGGACAACCAAGGCTACACAGAGAAAGCCTGTTTCCAAAAACCAAAAACAACTGTAAGTGGATTTTCCCCAATATATCACAGAAACTTGATACACTGAAAATTAAGAAGGACTTGGGAAATATATTAGTGTAATTTTGTAGTGTTCTTTATATTCTCAGACAGTTTTCACTGACACTTTCCCATGGTTATCTTTTTCAGTTACACTGATTAAGATGATTCCACTGTTTTCTAATATTTAAAAGATTAGGTATCGAAGAATTTAGGTTTTTATACAAAATGGTGATTTAATTGATTTTTCCCTTGGGTGATTCATATCAAAAGGACCAGGCCCGTTAGTTACTTAGGGAAGAGACCCCACAAAGTACTACATGCCATGTGCCTTATCATTCCTTTACCACAAGCTTCCAACAAACAAAGCAATTAGCTCAGCTCCATCAAGTGGAAAGCTTGAGAAAACCCTCAGTAGGGAGAAGAGAGTTTTGTTATAAAAAATTGTTTTCATGCATTCTGAAATACTGAGATGCTCCTCATGCACAAAACTAGCTCTTCCAATCCTGGTGATGGTGCCTATGGCTTGTTACTAGACAGGGTCAGGGACTCCACAGAGCTCACTACTAAACGTAGTGAATCCGTGAGATTCGTGACAAAACAGTGAATCACCAGTGAGGATCTAGCAGAGAGAGTTTGAGCATCAACATGGTTTCAAGTTTTCTTTCCAAATATATTAAAATAGCCTTTTAGAGAAAGATGTTATGTTGAAGGTACACAATGTGATGTATTTATAGACATCTGCACTGTGAAATGGTTTTGACATGGTTTTGTTGTGAGAATGAATAATCCTAATGAATTTCCAGTAAACAGAACATAACATGGTAAAGTCATCATACTGTTCATTGGATCTGATCATTCATTCATCCATTCAAGTGATAATTATTTCATCTTGTCCCGAATTGTCTGGTCCCTGGTGACTGTCATTCTACTATTCTACTGTCCAGTGTAGGAGGTGACTCTTTTAGATTTGCAGGTAAATGGGTGGAACTAGAAAATGCTATATTGAGTGAAGTAGACCAGACCCAGAAAAACAAACATGTGCTCTCTCTCATCTGTAGTTCCTAGCTCCAAATCTTCAGATGTGAGTATATAACCTGGGTGACTGCAGAAACCAGGAAAGTAAAAAGGGACCATGGGGGATCACTAAGCAGGTGAATAGAAAGATATAAGTGATTTTGAAGAGGGAAATGGGGAAGACAGGGTGTTAATTGGGATAGGGAAAAGAGAGAGGTTAACACAGAAGGAAGGGAGAGAGGAGGTTAGAGTAACACTAAGGAGGTCTGAAAAAGCTATAAAGAATCATATTACTATTTGTTTAACCAAATTACATACAACAGATATAAATCTATATATACATGTATACACACATGCACACACACACACACACACACACACACACACACAGGTCTATATGTATAGAAACTGAAGAGAAAAGGCACCATGATTTTGAGAAGGAGCAAGGCCATCTGCACCCTTCGGACATTATTCCTTAAACCACAAGTATTTATACAGGATTTACACTGGTAAATACGGTATTATTAGTAAGCTAGAGATGATTTAAATATGTAGAAGGACACACCTAAGTAGTATGCAAATAATACGTAATTTTTATAAAGGTATTAAGTATCCACAGAGCTGAGATTGTAGAAAGGTCTCCCTGTAGAAAGCAAGGCAACTGTGCTCCACACAGAAGCAAAAGAATTTGCTTCCTAGGATTTATGCAGTTGCAAAAGATGTCCACAAATGAGTGAATTACCCCTTGTTAAAATGAGATGGCAAAACTTATTCAGAGTTCTGGAATGTCCTGACAGACAACGTTTTGTTTTGTTTTGTTTTGGTGCAGGCATCAATCTCAGGCCGCATGAACACTGGTTAAGCATTTGACAGCTGAGCTGTGTCCCCTGGGGAACATCCTGATACTTTGAAAGGAACTGTCATCAGATTGTTAGACAATTCAGACCATTCTGGTTCTATCTTCATCCGTGGGCCTGATGTGTAATAACAGGTACCCCATGATCCTGTTATAACTGGTCTTGCTTACTTTAAGAATGCAAGTGAGCACAAGTCTCCAGAAGACAGGGGCCCTGTACCTAGACATCAAGAGAACAGCAAGAGCTTACACATGTCCATAGCACAATCAACCCTGTTCTAGTGTGTCTGGTGCTGAGGAAGAAGAACCCCAATGTTGACTCTCAGTGCTTGAGAGCTGGTACTGAAATACAAAGGCCTGTATAGGCGACAGGCTCAGTTTTTTTTGTCCCTAGTATCCTGTTCAGAATGTGGAACATTTCCATGAGAATACTTAGAATCCAGCTTCCAAAGTCTTTTCTTGAAGCCTATCATATCATTATCCTTATTTAAGTCCCGTTTTGTAGATAAAACTTAAAGTAGAACACGACTCTGGACCTATTACAAGATAAATAAGTGGAGGTGGTTACGTTACTTATCAAATTGAAGAATGAGCTAGAGATTTTTGACAGAGCGGCATTAATGGGTTTCAGACAAACATAGATGAATACTATTATTGAATCATTTGTCTGTTTAGACAGCTCAGATTACATGTGCCATGGCACAACTCTCTTTAAAACAATTGTTTGGAGTGGGGCATAAAGTCTGAATCTATCTTCCTAGTAAATTCATAATTTTAAAAAATGTGCTTTTATTGACATTCCAATTGAAAATGTATAATCTATTTGTCTATTTCATAGGTGGAATATAATAATTATATTGGGCACAATCTATAGGTATAAATGACAAAACCAGCTTTAAGGAAAAAGAGGAAGTTATTACCTTATAGTAGTAAATTATACCTTATTTATTTATTTTTATTTAAGTTATCAATTATTAATTTAATTAACATACATTCAGTTTCACAATATTAAAAACACTGAGTATTTAATCCATTTCAGTATGAAAAGTTGTGAAACTATTAACTGAAGTAAATGTTTATTAATCATAGCTATCAATTAAATAATATTTAACATTAGTATTAGAATGCTAGTAACAGTATTTAAAACACTCAATTTAAGTTGTAAACAGCAATCAACCATAGACATTATAAATTAAAATATTACTCGATAATAAAACTCAGTCTTACAAAACTGAGTTAGTTGCGTCAAGTGATAAGTGTATTTTTGTGTAAATACATTCTTTGTCTTTCTGGATATTTTGACAGAAACTCCCATCTCTCTTTTGATAACTTAGAGAAGACATTTTGGGGCATCCCTTTGCCTTTCTGACACATGAGACTCAAGCATTTTATTGACAGCACCTTGGTTTTAAAGAAAATGCTGATCGCTGTTATGCTCATCGCTTTTCTGCTTATTTTTAATCATTGTTTTAATGATTAAAGTTACCAGTTTCTATTTCAGTGTGCCATTTTCTTTCTTCAGGAAGCTGTACGCAAGAGCGGAACTTAACTGTCTACTAGAGTGCCTTGTCTCATCAGTTGCCCCTTTCTTTCTTCCTTTGCGGCTTTTGAAATCACAGAAAATGCTTTTAAACGCATAGACAACTTGATTCAAGGAAGAAATGTAAGCAAGCTGGGCGGCGGTGGCACACGCCTTTAATCGGGA
>CABHPR010151681.1:34908-81674 GCA_902168415.1 Peromyscus melanophrys | reverse complement strand
TGTAGTCTATCTCTCCTAATTTGTACCTTTTGAGGTCTAATTTTTTGTAGCTCTATTTTATATCCTAAATAATTAATAGAATCTCCTCTTTGTATCTTTTCAGGAGCAATTTGTAATCCCCAGCAAGGCAAAATTTTCTTTACTTCTTCAAACATTCTTTCTAAAGTATCTGCATTTGAGTCAGCTAGTAAAATATCATCCATATAATGATAAATTATAGATTTGGGAAACTTTTTACGTATCACTTCTAATGGCTGTTGTACAAAATATTGGCACAGAGTTGGACTATTCAACATTCCCTGTGGTAGGACCCTCCATTGAAATCTTTTAACCGGTTGAGAATTATTATAAGTAGGCACTGTGAAAGCAAATCTTTCTCTGTCTTTTTCTTGTAAGGGTATTGAAAAGAAACAGTCTTTTAAATCAATAACTATGAGAGGCCATCCTTTTGGTAACAGAGTAGGCAAAGGAATTCCAGATTGTAGAGAGCCCATTGGCTGAATTACTTTGTTAATCGCTCTAAGGTCTGTTACCATTCTCCATTTACCAGATTTCTTTTTAATAACAAATACAGGAGAATTCCAAGGGCTGGTTGATTCTTCAATATGCTGAGCCTTTAACTGCTCTTCTACCAGCTCTTCTAAAGCCTGGAGTTTCTCTGTTGTTAAAGGCCATTGCTGAACCCATACAGGCTTGTCTGTTAACCATTTTAAAGGTAGAGCTGTTGGTGTCTTTGGGAGATCATCAGTTGTTGTGCCCTGTTCTTGTATAATATGGATGGCTGGTGACCACTCAGAATGATGCCTTCTAATATTTCTCTCAGAAGCATGTGCTAGTGTATTATTTGTTTCTGAAACTGGAGGGATGTTAATCTGAGTATTCCATTGTTGCAACAGGTCTCGACCCCACAGGTTCATAGCTATGTTGGCCACATATGGCTTTAATTTACCTCTCTGTCCTTCTGGACCTATACATTCGAGCCATCTTGCACTCTGTTTTACTCGAGATAATGTCCCAATTCCTAACAATTGAACATTTACCTCCTGAAGAGGCCAAGTTGGATGCCAAAATTCTGGTGCAATTATGGTAAGGTCCGCACCTGTGTCTACCAAACCAGACAACAAAACACCATTAATTTTTATCGTTAATTTTGGTCTTTGTTCATTAATAGAAGTTTGCCAAAAAATTTTCTTTATGTTTTTTCTTGAATTTTTTATTCTCTCTGTTTCATCATCCTGACCAGCGTGATTTATTTTGATAGGCATTTGGTTATTTACTCGCTCTGAGCAGGGATTTCCTCTACGACTGCAGGAAAGGCTTGAACTGGATTTGCTCTTGGAGGCCCCTCTGGGAGTTTCCCGAAGCCTGAGGCAAAGGATTACCTTGTCTGTCCCTTGTTGATCTACATTCATTGGTCCAGTGTTTTCCCTTACCACACCTTCTGCATACTCCAGAAGGAAGGGGCATTCTGTTACCATTGTTCCTTGAAGAAACATTGTTCCTAGGAATGACCTGTTTACAGTCCCTTTTCAAATGTCCTTGCTTTCCACATCCAAAACATCTAACATTCCTCAAACCTTTTGAAATTGCTTCTCCTACCCACATATCATCATGCTCATGAGCCTCCACATTAACTGTGTCTCTAATCCAATCTTCCAAGGGTGCAGATCTTGCCTTTAAGGGCCTGATTATTCTTTTGCATGCTGCATTTGCGTTCTCAAAGGCCAAAGATTCAATTATTATCCGACTAGCTTCTGAATCAGGGACCATTCTCTTTACTGCTGAAGCTAGTCTTTGTAAAAAATCTGTGAAAGATTCTTTTGGACCTTGTGTAATTTTTGTAAATGACTCAGCTTTTTTTCCTGGTTCCTCAACTCTGTCCCATGCATTCAAGGCTGCCGTTCGACATAGAATTAAGGTTTGGACATCATATAGACATTGTGTGTGTACTGAAGCATATTGGCCTTCTCCAATAAGCTGATCCTGGCAGACTTGTATTCCTTTATCCCTCCATTGTTTTTCTATGTTTTTAGCTTCATCCTTGAAGTAAATGTGCCACTGAATCCTCTGACTTGGCTCTAAAACAGCCTGTGTCAGTTCCTGCCAGTCCTGTGGTGTAATCCTATTATATGTCGACCAAGAGTTTAACATTTGCTTTACATATGGGGAATGCATGCCATAAGATACTATTGCCTCCTTAAACCTTCGTAAATCCAACATATCAATTGGAGCCCAAATATTTTGTGTAGACATTTGACCAGGTGACTGCTGTATGGTTACCGGATAAATTAAGGGTGACTGTGTGAAAACAGGCTTTCTCTCTGTAACCTTATGATCCACAACTTCACTCTTAATTTCTTCTGTCTGAGTTTTTTCAGGTTTAACAAGTTTTTCTAAAACTGTCACCCTGGCACTTAAATTGACTATCTTTTTAAATAGTAAAATGAGTATAAACATGGTAATAAATTGCATAATCCGATCAATAGTAATCATCCCATACAGTTGTTCCATTGTCACACTACCTAAAATTGCAAACAAAGCCCAATTTTCTTCCAATGCACACAGAAAACCCATTTTTTTTTAAATGTGGAAAAAATTTCTCTTTTAAATAGTTTCCTTTAAAATATCTGATATGTTAATTGACTTACCAAATCTGCGCAGAATAGTAGAAATCTGAGGGAATTTCAAAACAGCCACCTAGTGTCCAAGGTGGAGAGAGAGAGAGAGAGAGAGAGAGAGAGAGAGAGAGAGAGAGAGAGGAGCCCTGGCTAAAAGCTTAAATCCAGACACCTGTCCCCGCTTGAGCGGAGTCAGGCCTGGGCTAGACTTCCTTAAACTCCAACCACGTGCGTTGACTTTACAGACAGGGACCCTGTTGGCAGAGCAGACCTGAGTTGTTTGTAGCACCGGCTTTTAAGCTAACCGGCTTTTAAGCTAACCGCTTGGGGCCTGAGGCCAAACCGACTTGGCCCCGGCTAGAGAGCCGGCCGTCCGGAGCCGGCCGTCCGGAGCCGACCGCCAAGGCGGAAAACCGGACCAGCCGCGGACCCGCAGCCAAGCCGAGTCAAGCGGTTTCTTATGGATTCTTGTCACGTTGGGCGCCAAATGTAGATGTAACCAACTGCCTTATTAAATAAGAGACACAGAGCCAATGTAAAGATGAAAGCCAAAGAGGTCAGAGCTAAGAGTCTTACCCGCTTTCCGCCAGCTAGCCTCTCCCGCCAAGAGACCTCTCCGAAAAGGAACTACTTCCTGTGCGTTTGCTTTTAAATAAGAGTTCTGTTCTTCCTTCTCATTGGTTGTAAACCCAACTACGTGACTGCCTCGTCACCTCCTCTCTGTATAGACCTCCAAGTCTTCTATGGTTGGTATTGAGATTAAGGGCGTGTGTCTCCAATGCTGGCTGTATCCTTGAACACACAGAGATCTACCTAGTTTTGCCTGCCGAGTGCTAGGATTAAAGGCGTGCACCACCACCGCCCTGGTTTTCGTTATGGCTTGCTGATAGCTCTGACCCCTAGGCAACTTTATTTATTAACATACAAATAAAATCACATTTCAGTACAAATAGAATACCACTATATTCCATGACCCCACTCCATAACCATCTAGCCTTCAACACATGTGACAGACTCAATCCACTGCCATCCTTTCACTCCCAACCCCAACTCCCATTGCTATGTCCCAGCCTCCAACTCCAGCAGAGACTTCCTGCTGGACCAGAGGTCACACCTGCCACCATTAAGTTCAGGTAGGCTGCCCACCCACAGGCCTCCTCCACTCTCTCGGAATCCCCCTTCTCCGGACACCATCCCCAATGCCCCTTCCCTCCTCATTGACATGTCCTAGCCCCCCTTTTGGGCAGAGTCCCCTTGCTCAACAAGAGGCCACATTGGCCACCAGAAGTTTAGCCCCAAACTCAGGTGGAGACCCCCTGCTCTACCACAGGCCACACAGACCAGAAGACCAGAGAGGAAACAGAAACCAAAGAACAAAACACCCATCCAACAAAGACAAACTCAGAGATTGGCACTCCAAAGTCAGATGTTTAGATGCCATCTTAAAAACACAATCAACAACAGCCAGGGCAATATGTCACTACCACCAGGGCCCAGCCATCCTAATTCAGCAAGCTCTAAATGTTTCAACACAGCTGAAGTACAAGAAAATGACCGTAAAACCAACTTTATGAAGATGATAGAGGTTCTTAAAGAGGAAGTGAATAAATCCCTTAAAGAAAGCCAAGAAAATACAAACAGTTGAAGGAAATGAATAAAATCATTCAAGACCTAAAAATGGAACTAGAGACAATAAAAAGAGCACAAACTGAGGGCACGCTGGAAATAAAAAAAATCTAGGTAAGTGAAGAGAAAGTATGTTCTTTTCTGAAGGGAAATGGAGAAGTGGATCTGAGAGAGGGGAGATGGGGAAGATGGGACTGGGAAGAGAAGAGGGAGGGGAAACTGTGGTCAGGATATAATATAAGATAATCATCATCATCATCATCATAATAATAATAATCATAACAACAACAACAACAGAAAAATCCTGAGTGAGGTAGCCCCAAAAGACAAACATGGTACGTACTCACTTATAAGTGGATATTAATTGTTAAGTAAAGGATAATCATGCTACAATTCATAGACCCAGAGAGGTTAAGTAACAAGGAGAGGCTAAGGCTCAAGGGAGGACACATGATCTCCCTGGGAGGGAGAAATAGAATATTTTGTGGATGGACTGGGGCAGGTGGGGATGGAAACAGGGGGGATCAGATGGGGTTGGGAAGGGATGGTGGGAGAGAGTATAACAACTGGAATTGGGGATCATTTGGGGGCAATGCAGAAACCTGGTACAGTGGAAACTTCCTGGAATCTATGAGGTTGACTCTAGTCAGGACTCCTAGAAATGTGGGATATGGAGCCTCAACTGGCCATCTTCTACATGCAGGCAAGGCTTCTAGTGTTGATACTGGGATACCAACCCAGCCACAAAACCTTTGACCTACAATGTGTTCTGCCTGCAAGATGTGCTGGAGTAATTGTAGCACAGAACTTGTGGGGGTGGCCAATCAATGACTGCTCTAACTTGAGGCCCATGGCACGAAAGGGAGTCCAGGCCCAACACTGCCTAGATGGCCAGGAACTAGATACTGGATAGTTCAGAGACATAGGATAGAACCAAACATGACTGGCAAAAAGAGGAAGGAGAAGGAGAAAAAAGAAGGAGGAGGAGGAGGAGGAGGAGGAGGAGGAGGAGGAGGAGGAGGAGGAGGAGGAGGAAAAGAAGAAGAAGAGAAAAAGAAAGAAAAGTCATTAAATGATTCATTATTTGATTCATTATAAGTCATTAAATGATTCATTATGTAGACAAATCATCATCAGAGAAGCCTCATTCAGCAACCAATGGGAGCAGATGCAGAGACCCAGAGCCAAACATTAGCCTGAGCTGGGGGAACTCAGAAGAACAGAAGGTGGAAGGATTGTAGGAGCCAGGGGCATTGAGGTCACCAGGAGAACATGGTCAACAGAACCAACTAAGCAGGGTTCACAGGGGCTCATAGAGACTGAAGTGGCAATCGCAGAGCCTGCATGGGTCTGTTCTAGTTTCTTTGTAGCATTATGCTATGGTTGTGTAGCCTGGTGTTCTTGTGGGACTCTTAGAGGCAGGAGTGGGATGTAGCACGCTTCCCTTTGGGCCACCAACCAGCTCCCAAATCATGACACGGAGGCTTATTATTAGTTATGAATGCTTGACCTTATCTTATGCTTGTCCCACTAGCCCTTATTACTTATTTTAACCTATTTCTCTTCATCTACATTTTGTTTCGGGGCTTTTTACCTTTCTTGCATTCTGTATATCCTGCTCCATGTAGGAGACATGTGGAGTGAGAGTGTCTTGGGATTCCCAGATATGGCTGGTGACACAAGCTCTTAGATTGGGAAGTTCGAGAAGTCTCAATCAAGGAGAAGCAAAGGTTATATAGGCCTTAAGTAAGAGAGAGAAACATTTCCTGATAAGAGAATTAAAGAGTCCCTCTTTGTCCCTGGGGTCATACTCTAAGATGCTCAGCAGATGGCTGAGACTGTAGATAGTGCTAACCCTTTAAGTTCTATATTTTCTTCTGAACAAGCATGTCTGCACAAAAGCTTCATTTATCAATCAAGCACAATAAGAGATTAACACCAGTAAGCATTAAAATAGAACAGTTATAAAACATTATAATAAAACATACATAAACGTATTCTCCCTTTCTCAAAATAGCTTTTTATATGGAACTCTAGATTGTTAACAATACCCAGGTAACGAGAATGATATAGTCACAGTGTAGTAGGTTTAGGCTGCTGCCAAATGAGTCATGTAAACACATATACAGTGATACCAAAACAGGTGAACTAAAAGTCAAAAGACTTCCAAGTAGGTAATGGGCAGGTAACATATACAACCTGGATACATTGCATGAAGGTATGACTTACATCTCAGGTGGAATGCGATGGCCTTAGATTTCATCAGGCTGCCTGAACAGCACACATTTCAAAACTTACACATCAATTTTAGAATATTCCATTTAATGTTTCTGGATTGTGTTGGATGTCAGATGAACACACATTTACTTCCTGGGGTAAGTGATTAAAAATATCTGAAACAACTTATAGCTTAGATTATTCAGCAGCAGTTATAATAAAACATTTCTTCGTTAAGTTCATTTGTTTTTTTCTCATGGAGATTACCACATTTCTATGTTCCTGAACTGAAATCAAGTAAATTAGCTGGAAAATCAAAAGAAGCAACTGGGAAAACTTAGTACTGGCTCCCACACTAGCACATGGAACAAAGAATGAAAATTTGTCACAAATTTCAGAAAGTCATAGTTTCTCTTGTTTACAAGAAAGAAAATCCTGTGACCTGAAGCAGTAAGAATCATGACTGGGAATAAGTGAAAGTGATGGTGACCACATTGGACAGATGTTACCCAGAGCCAGCTGCCCTGCTGAACCCAGGCCTCCAGTGCGTCAATTTGTCAAGGTTGCTGTGTTAAATTCAGTGAGTGGGAAATGATGTTTCTTAGCTCACCTCTGGGACCTTACAGCACAGTGCTTGGTTCCTCCTCTGTCAGTCATCCTGGCTGTGAGCTGTGACAACTGAAATTCTGTTTGGCAACTAGCTGGCGAAAGCTGTTTGCTTTTCCCAGACTAGACACTATGACTTTATTGTTATTAAACACTGTCCTTTGGGATAACTCAGAACTCGTGATATAAGACTATAGAAAGTTTTGTTTTTATTATTAGTACATTGTTTTTAAACTACTAATACCCAACCTTGTCTTTTTAATCTGTGACCTTCCAGCATCTCACCATGTCTTAGTCTATGTGCTTTGGGAGGCAAAGAGTAGGCAAATTGAAAATAGAGCATCTGGCTAGAGACCCAGCTTAAGCACAGACACAATTGTAATATACTATGAACAAAACATAGTTAGCCTTTTACTTCTTTGTCTTGACTTTTTAAAAAACAAACAAGTTATTAATTTGAACACCTGCAAATCTACATTATGGTCTTTGCAACATTTTACCAAAACAGTTTCTCCCAAGATCTTAGTTTGACTGAATGCTTTATCTCATCATATTGAAAGGAAGGTGTCTTTTCACTCCCTGTCTAGCCAGGCTTCTGCTCCAACCCCCTTATTATCCACTTCATAAAAAATAAGGCACAATTTTTCTTTCCCTAGGGGAAAACCTACTACTATTATTCTGCTAAAGAAACATAGGAATAAAATCACTCCTAATGGCCAATTGCTATACCACAGCTCAGTGCATCATGTTAATTCTCATAAGAGAAGCTTCTTCTTGCAGTAGATGGTAACTAACAAAGAGACTCAGAAGTGGACAGTGTGCAGAGAGGGAGAGAATTTGGAGCACTCAATGCTAAATGAGACGTCTTCATCAAACCCCACTCCTCAAGGTTCAGGGATCTATGTGGATGGGGAGGTGAAAAGATTGTTAGAGCCTGAGGTGGTGGAAGACTGCAAGGAAACTTTCTCCCAGACACAACAGGACTGAAGCACATGTAAACTTACAATAACTGTGATAGTATTCACAAGACCTACACAGATTAAAACTGGGTAATATCACAGCATGGAGAGGGGAAATGGACACAAAGCTACATCCCTTACCAAGAAGCTGTTTGCAATCAATACATGCTGGAAGAGAAAAAAAATCAGTTTTTCCCAATCTAGTGTTGCTGATTATGTCAACCACACTAGGCATGCCCAGTTGATCACATATCAGTCACACTCTTCATGCCCAGGAGTAGCTGGCCAATGACAAAAATGGCTCCATTTTTTGTTTGTTTGCTGTAGGCTTTTTGTTTTTTGTTTTTTGCCTTTTTTGTTTATTTTGATTTTCTTTTTCTCTCTCTTCTTTGAGAGAGAAGGAGAGGAAGGGAGAGATAGAGAAAGGGAGAGAGAGAGAGTGCACAAAGTTGGGTAGGTAGGAAGGTGAGGAAGATCTGGGAGGAGGTGGAGAGAGGAAAAACATGATAAAATACATATTATATGAAAACAATTTTGAGTTAAAAATAAATGTTAACACACTACAACTAGATTCAGCTAGATGAAGTTATTCTGTCAAACTTTAATAAGTGGATTATAACAGAAAAACCTAAGTAAAAATTTTAAAGGAAAAAATAGGGTAAAGAAAATCAGAACAGGAAAAGCTAGTCTTTTTGAACGTGGTTTATAACATTGGCTTTTGACTTGCATAAATACTTTATATAATTATCAAACCAAACAAAACAACAGAGAAGACATTATTACTATCCATTCTAGAGACATCTCTATACAGAGAACTCTTCCAAGTGGCCTCAGGGCAAAGCAATTTTACTATCCATTCTTGGCACACAAAAAATAATTTTAAATCATTTTTAGTATTCAGGATCTAAGTTCAAATATAGTCTCTTAGAGTACATATTTGATTCACCATTTCTTTTTGTCCTTTAATTTTTAGAGTTTTATTCTGGTGCAAACTTGTCTGGTAGTTTTTCCAACAGTCTGGCATTTTCTGTTGTGTTTCATAATGTAAAAATAAATGTGCTTTATAACACTGACAATTAAAAGTGGGAATATAGACTGATTGTTAGATGATTTAAGGAATTATTATTTAGTTTTTATGATGAGAGTGAATAAGAAACACTGAAGTATTCATAGATCCAATGCAAGTGATGTCTGGGGCATGCTGTAAAATAACATGGATGGGATTTGTTGTAGGCTGACTTAAGTGTTAAATACCATGGGCACCCACAATACTAGCTTGGGTGGTTTTAATATATTCTAAATTTTAAATTAAAAAAAAACTAAGAATACTAGTTCTAGAATCTAACCACCTGGATTTGAATTCTGATCCCCTCACTCAGCACACAGGAGACCTGGGAAAATTATTATATTCTTATGCTTCATTGAGAAGTGGGTTGAAGATGTGAGGGCCCAGTAAGATTCTTATTTCAGCAGAGTATGACGCATGTAAATTTATGCAACAAATTTCTGTGATCTCCATCTCTGTTTCTATTTTCTTTAATCTTTCATATAAAGAGTTTTTAAACTTTCTATTTAATCTTTATCTTTCACATCATGCATCTTGATCCCATTCATTTCCCATCCCTGAGTATCTTCCCTCTACCCTTGCAGCCACCCACCCCTCAGATAAAATTTAAGAGGAAAAAGAAAAAAGAAAAACAAGGGGGGTGGGGAATCTCATCATGGAAGCTGTCATGTGACACAGTGAGTCACACAGTAAACCCTTTTGTCCATATATCTTTACTTGCAAGTGTTCATTGCAAAGAGTCATTGGTCTGGTTCGAAGCCTCTGGTTCCTGTTATATCATTGATGCTGGGCCCTCACTGGGACTCCTCCTGGATATCCTGCTGTTGCCCTGTGTTGTGGAGATCCTGTAGCTTTGGATCTGCAGGACAGGTCCGTTATGTGCTCCAGCAGATCATAGATGGGGTGGATGTTAGGGTGGGCCAACAAATAACCCTGGTTCTGGGCCTGGGTAGTTGCAGGGTTGGTCAGTCTGCCAGGTCTCCCTTGTCCTCATCACCAGGGTGAGCTCTCCTTCATTGCCTTGGAAAGAATTCATCTTTGGCAGTGATGAGCAAGGGGCATGGCCAGTTCTCTTGCTTTGATAACCTCAGGGTCAGATCTCCCACATCTACACCTTCAGGGCCAGCTCTACTGTGTTGTCCAGGTGTGATGTAGGGGCCACTCTCCTGAATGCTACAGCAGATGAGGGGCATGGCTAGCTTTCTCACTCTTATGGCCTCAGTGCCAGTGTGGGAGTCCACAAAGGTTTCCTGGTGAGATCTGAGCTTGCTTTACATAGCAGGGCACATTAGAGGATTGCTTGGCCATGCTGTGAGTGGTTACCAGGTGTTTGGGCTGGTCTGCACTTGGCTGTGCTGGGGGCAGGTCTTTTGCTCCACCCCTTGGCATTCCTTTAAAAGCCCTTTAGAAGAGACAGAAGGGGCCAGTAGGTTTTGATCCAGGCCCTCCCAAGGCTATCCCGTGTTTCTACCTGTCCCTCTCCCTCTATATTTCTTTTTTTTTTTCTTTTCGAGACAGGGTTTCTCTGTGTAGCTTTGCGCCTTTCCTGGAACTCACTTGGTAGCCCAGGCTGGCCTCGAACTCACAGAGATCCACCTGCCTCTGCCTCCCGAGTACTGGGATTAAAGGCGTGCGCTACCACCGCCCGGCCCCTCTATATTTCTATCTAAGTATTTCTCATTTCTCCCTCCTCAAGAGTTTCCTGTCATAAAAAAGTGGGAGCAGGTCTCCCTCAGGCCAGCTCGCTCACCTGCCTCAGAAGGTGATGGGGGACATGCCTCATGCTGCCACATGACCAGTGAGTAATGGGACAGCTCTTCCATGCTCACACCTCTGCCAATGGGGTTGGCTCTATTATGCTGCCCAGGTGAGGTGCAGAGCCTTCCTATTCTCCCAAGTATTGCAGCTGGTGGCAGGCAGGGATAGGTCTCTTGCCCTTCTGCCCTCAGGGCCAGATCCCCACCTGCCTCAGGAGTTGGTGGGTAGGAGTGGGTTGGGAGGTCATATAAAGATATTTGCTGAACATTGTAGCTCATGTCTGTAATCCCCACACTTGGGAGGCTGAGACAGGAGAATTGTCATGAGCTCAAAGCCAGCCTGGGTTACAGTGTAAGACCTTCTCTCAAAAATAAAACCCACAAAAAAACAAATAGGCAAATATCTAAAGAAACAAAAGCAACTTGAAGAACAAGGCCCTCCTCTCTCCCCACCTGGATGAACCTGGAGCTACTGGTGCATTTTCCCACTGGAGGGAAGGATCACTCACAGGGCAGCTGGGACACTGTGTGGGTGTCTTCATATCTTGTGCTCCTGCATTCAGCTGTTCTGGTGGTAATTTCTCACTGGGCCACCTTCTCACATACTGACTGGGTCCATAATCTGTAAGTGTTTTAGAGCTGGATTTCCAACACTGGCAAATAAAGTTGACCTGATTGTCATGCCTAAGCTTCTTTTAGTTTGTGAGATTATAATATAATTGCATCATCTTCCTTTTCATTTTCCTCCCTCCAAACCCTCCCATATACCCCCCTCTTGGCTCTCTTTCAAATTCATGGCTTCTTCTTTTCATTAGTTGTTGTTATATGCAGATATGTATACATACATACATATATATTCCTAAATATAACCTTCTCTGTCTGTATAATGTTACTTGTAAATATATTTTCAAGGCTGACCATTTGGTACTGGATAACCAATTGGTGTGCTCTTTCCTGGGCAAGACTATTTCTCCTACTCTTAGCTGGCATAGACTGAATGGTGACCACTGCTGCTTAACAAAGTTCCAGCATTTCAACATTGTGGATCACAACTCTCCATATTTTAACTTTCATTTTTAATGATTCTATGTGTTATAGGAGTTTCTATATGCCTTTTACTTTGGGAAATTTTGTGCAGGCTTTGGTGAAAGATGAAAATGTACACAATGACAGTCTCTTTAAACAAAAATAATTCTTTGGTAAAAGTCCCTGCCAGCATAGAACCATATAGTGTGATAACTCTGCCTACTCCCCACACAGGAAACCCTATTGTGCCTCCCATTACACCAAGAATAGAAAAGTTAAAGATTTACTAACTGGGTATACCTGACCCCAAGGGTAAAAACATACAATCAAGAAAAACATAGACCGAGATCCAGAGCTTTTAGGGCCAGAGTTCAGTTAATAAATAGAGAATAGTGTCCACAATTAATTATAGTTGTTATTTTATTTTATTTTTTACTCTTTTGGCTCTTTACTCTTTGGTATTTGAGGGGCCCACCTCCCAGCTCCCAAATAAATCACATGAGATTTATTATTAGTTATAAATGCCTGGCCTTAGCTTGGCTTGTTTCTAGCCAGTTTTTCTTAACTTAAATCATTCCATCTATCTTTTATTTTTTGCCTCTGGGATTTTACCTTTCTATATTCTATATACCTTTCTTTATTTCTTACTCTGTGGCTTGCTGTGTAGCTACACAGGGTGGCTGGCCCCTGGAGTCCTCCTCTCCTTCTCCTTTTGCTCCCCCATCTTTTCTTTCTATTTATTCTCTCTATCTGGCAGTCTTGCCTATCCCATTCTCTTGCCTAGCTACTGGCTGTTCAGTTCTTTGTTAGACCAATCAGGTGTTTAGGCAGCCAAAGCAACACAGCTTCACAGAGTTAAACAAATGTAACATAAAGGAATGCAACACATCTTTGCATCATTAAACAAATGTTCTACAGCATAAACAAATGTAACCCATCTTCAACTAATATTCCACAACATTTCCCCCTTTTTGCCTAAATAAAATAAAAGGTTTTAACTTTAACACAGTAAAACTATATACAACAAAAACATTTATCAAAATTATATTTACAATATTCAGTCCATTTGTATTTAGCAAATTCAGAGAAAATACTCCATTATCTATCTTATCTTAATGATTCCAAAGTTTTATACCTAATTTACTTTCATTCATAACTAAGGAAAACTATTTTGTCTTTAACTCCATCAAAGACCCCAGAAAGATGTAATATTACCTAACAACAGAGACATCTGGCTGCCTGGACAGTCACCCAAAGTTCCTCCACAACGCTGGGGCATCCATCTTCATCCTACAGGCCTAGAGTATCTGACAAACTCTTCTATGAAGCAGGAATTTTAAAGGACTGTTTTGTCTTGTTTTGGCAAAATTCAGCAGTCGCTTTCCTGTGGGTCCTGCGTGTCCAGTTTATACAACATAAAGCAGTCAAGGCAAAGCAGTTTCTTGCCCAAATGGCTAGTCTTCCCTCATTGAAAGCAAACTCCATATGAAGTTTCTTTGATGCCCGTCATCCTTTTATGAAGTAAATTGGTGTTGTCAGGAGCAGATGTGTCTCACTGTTATGAAAAAATCTTAGGTTATTAAACATTTTAAATGCCATGTTATGTAGGTCTTTGAAGTGTTTGAAAATCATCTATCTGTCTAAAATATACCAGTTTAACATTGAAAACATACCTTAATGTGACTACAAGTTTGATTATTATAGATTAACTACTAACCTCATTTCTTAATTAAACATTGCATTTTTAGAAGAAATGCATGAACACAATACCCCAGAGTAGAGACATAGAGTATATCAAAAATAATTTTAAATTTGTATCAATATACCAAAACCCATGCCAATGTAAAATATCTGACATCAATAGTTGTCTTTTTACCTATATTACCCCTAAATGATAACAAACATCCATAACCCACCAAATAACCAAAGACCACCTACCCCATCTCTTGGGAATGTGGATGTCATATTCTCCAGACTACTTCCTGTTGTCTGTGGGTGAAGGAATCTTAAAGGTTTCTGAAAAAAATGAGATAATTGCTAAGTCCTGGGAAAACCAGCTATAACCTTTGTTGATAGATATCACCTGTCAAGATTCAGGAGGTCTTCCCCATCATACCTTATCCATATCAATCCTAAATTAATCTACAGCCTTTTGTTTCCTGTGGGAACAAAAGCAAAATCCCTTCTCTAAAGCAATGCATATTTTAAGTTCCATTTTACAAATATATTTTTTTGACTTCCACCATGGGCTGGACCCTCCTCCATTGATCACTAATTGAGACAATGCCTTACAGCTAGATCTCATGGAGACATTTCCTTAACTGAGGTTCCTTCCTCTCTGATGACTCCAGCTTGTGTGAAGTTGACACACACACAAAAAAAACTAGTCAGTACACCATCTTTTCTTGTCATTGTTTATCTATCATCATTTGTCTGTAAAGCCAGCTTGTAGCTCTTTCTTTGGCTAGTACCTGCTCATCAGTGAATGCTTTAATTTAATGTCCTTTTTCAGAAATATGTTTCCTGGACATTCTGTCTAAATTAGTCCTTTACTCAAAGCTAGAGACCCCATTACATTATGTTATACTGGTTTTTTTTTTCTGGATTTTTTTGGGACTTGCAACATAGCCTAGGCAGGCCTCAAACCTGCAACCCTCTTTCCTCAGCAGGTATCCAACACCAACACACCTGGAAGTGTTGCTGGATTCTAAAATTGCAAATCAAGATTCTTAAAGTAAATCTGCTCTGATTTTGTTCTTTAACATTAATAAAAATGTCTTGATACTGTTTGGTTAACTAAAATAAATACAGCACACTCATTTGGAGCATACTACACAATTTTGAACTCTGGAGGAATTGGAGATTCAGGGTATTAGTGCAAACACTGAAGAAGTCATGATAAAGGTCAGTATGTTAGACTTTTTGTTGGCTGTGATAAATACCCCAGATAATAACTTAATGAGAGGATTCACTCCAAAGATGGTTGGCTTTGTTTCTGGGTCTTTGGCGATAGAGAACGTCACAGCAAAGGGCACTGTGAGAACAGCAACTCCCAGGATACAGAAAGGACGGGGCCAGGGACAGATGCATTCTTCCAAAGCCATCTGTGATCTACCTTCTCCAACCAGGCCTCTCACTTCCCACTTCCCACCTCCTCTTAATAATGCCACCAAATTATAAACCATCAGCATATTAATCACTGGCTATCAGAGGCCCCATGCTCAATCACTTCCCCAAAGCCCATCATCTGACAAACAAGCTTTGCCACATGAGCATTTGGTTTGTTATTGTCTCAAATTGAAAGTGCTCCAAGGGAATTGCTACACTTTGCCACTGAGAGGGTGATTTCATAGAAAGAGGATGACCAGATGTTCCTTTGTACCTCTCAGATTCTTCCCTATTCATTTCTTCTTTCTAGTTTGTGCCCTTCTCTAAAAAGTCAATGTAACAGTGGGTATAACAATCATCAGTGAGTTGTTAGAGCAAAGTATTTTACTTGAGATTGCTTACATCATGATGAGGTCACCATCCGAGATGGAGAAGAGCCACATGATTGCTGTTTAAACATGTTTTTCTAAACAATAGTTACATGCACATATATACAGAGTTGAATCCAATTTACAAACACATACACACAGAATTAAACCCAGCTTATGTTTACATATATAGGGTTAAATCCAAGTCACATACATAAACACACATATGTATATTAAAGAGGAGTTGAATAAATTAAAAGAAAGGGAAAATTGGTGTGCTGAGCCAGATGGCTTCTCTGACTCCGACATTGCAGCAGACCTAGACAGGGGAGAGAGAGAGAGAGAGAGAGAGAGAGAGAGAGAGAGAGAGAGAGAGACAGAGAGAGACAGAGAGAGACAGAGAGAGAGAGACAGAGAGAGAGACAGAGAGAGAGACAGAGAGTGACAGAGAAAGAGACAGAGACAGAGAGAGAGGTTTTGGAGCAAAGGAAAAAGTGAAGAATGCTTTCTCAGTTCCCAGACTGCCTGGTCCAAGGAATACTGAAGCCAGTCTCACAGCCAGGGGAATGGTGAGAAGCAGGTGGCTCCACCAGACACCCAATTGATGATACTGAATGGAAGGCAAAGCTGTGGGTGAATGAGAAGCAGATTTGTTGCAGGTGGAAAGGAGCAGATCTGTTGCAGATTGGAGCATGCATATAAGGACCTAGAGTGAAGTGGGTACCTTTGGTGAGCCCCATCAAGGTATACCACTAAGCAAATATGCTACACACAACAGAGTTAGTGCAAGAGGTTTATTGGGATGGGGAGAGCCGAAAGTGAAAGAGTGAAAGATTGCATTGGAGTGGGGACTTGAGAGAGGCAGGCAGACAAGAGGAAGAGAAGAGAGAAAAGAAAAGGCAAGAGAGGGAATTAGAGACAAGGAAAGAAATAAGAGGCAAGGGACATGCCCACATCCCTCAAATCAAGGTCTCTCATGGGGATGTCCCTTGCCTTGGGGTGGATTGGGAGGGAGGGCTGGAGGGTGGGAGGAGGGAGGAGGGGGGATCTGTGGGTGGTATGTAGAGTGAGTAGAAAATTTCTTAATAAAGAAAAATGAGAAGAAAAATATTTAAGCTAGATAAAACTTTTTCATTAAAAAAACAAATCAGCCGGGCGGTGGTGGTGCATGCCTTTAATCCCAGCACTCGGGAGGCAGAGCCAGGCGGATCTCTGTGAGTTCAAGGCCAGCCTGGGCTACCAAGTGAGCTCCAGGAAAGGCGCAAAGCTACACAGAGAAACCCTGTCTCGAAAAACCAAAAAAAAAAAAAATAAAATAAAATAAAAAAAATAAAAAATAAATAAATAAAAAAACAAATCAAAACAAAAACGAGGCAAGGGTCGAGTCAAACAGAATGAGCTCTGTCTGGTGGGCACTTTTAACGGTGCACACGATGTGGAAAAGGACCTGGAGACAGGTGATGATGTAACTGTTTTGGCAGAGGCTGGTCAGGGGAAATGCAGTTTAACAGGGAGGCACAGCTGCAGGAGTTTTGTAGCTAGCAGGAGCTGAGTAGAGCAGGAAGAAAGAACAGAGAGAAGGGCTTGGAAAAAGCTTGAAAACAGGGTACCCTATGGTGATATTTTTCTTTTGTACCAAAATGTTAATTGTATGTTAATAAATAAAGTTGCCTGGGGGTCAGAGCTATTAGCAAGCCATAGGAAAGCAGGGCAGTGGTGGTATACGCTTGTGATCACAGCACTTGGTAGACAGAGCTAGGTAAGTCTCTGTGTGTTCAGGGATACAGCCAGCATTGGATACACATGCCTTTAATCTCAATACCAACCATAGAACACCTGGAGGTCTATACAAACAGGCCGTGATGAAGCAGTCCTGTGGTTGGGTTTACAACCAATGAGAAGGCAGAACAGAGACTATATAAAGACTTTAACACAGGAAGTAGCGGCTCCTTCGGAGAGGTAGGATCACTGCAGGAGGAAGGGTAAGGTTTTAGCTCTTAGCTCTGACCTCTTGGCTTTCTTCTTTGCATTGGTTCTGTGTTTCTTATTTATAAGACGGTTGGTTACATCTACAGTACCCCTTCTATCTATTGGATCACTGGCAGAAATTGTAAAGGTCCCATGAAATACCAAGATATGGGGTGCTAGTAAGCAGCCATTTGAATTGATTTTAAGGGGTACTGGGGCAAATATGGGTTTAGCCCTTAAGTTGGGTGGTAAGTATGGTAGGCACATTTTCCATGAGTGAGGTAGAGAAGATCCAAGGGCTGGAATCTCTAGCATCCCCGAAATTCAGCGAGGACCAACAAGGAGGCACAGGCTGCTTAGGGGATCATCATCCCGAAAAAGTAGGCCCGATGGGCTAAGAGCCTGAGTGAGACACAGTCGCCTAGTAGGACTTCCAGAAAAGCCAGAAGGCGAGGATTGTGTTTGAGAAGTGAAGTCTCACTTGTGGGAAATGGCCAGAAGTGAGGAGGGGTGGGGCTTACCAATCATGCCGGTGTTGGAGGAAGGGGCCCAGCAATCCTTTAGTTGGAAGAGTGACGCTGTTGAAGGTTCCAGGGTCCCGGCATGTCTCAGACTGCCCGAGGGCAGGAGAAACAGCCAGGAGAGCCTGCCAATGTCATGGCACCAAATGTTGTATTTTAAAAGGAAGGAGCCACACCATATAACAAGGCCCACCTGGGAGGTTTATTGAGGGGAGGGGAGAGAAGGGGCAGTGTAACACGAATCTTAAAAGATCTTATAAATAGAAAACCCAGAGCCAGACATTGGGGTGAAAGCTGAAAGATCAGAGAAGTAGAGCAATCCAGCCACAAGTTCTTACCTCAACGAAATCCTCCCTCTCGAGAGGGAGTATAGTATAATATATATTACACCCTCAGACTCAGCCTTCCATGGCAAGCAAATTTCACAAATTGCTCTTGTGAGTCCAGACCTAAAGGAATCATTCCCTATTGATAGGTCTTCAGGTGGCGGCTGAGTCAACAAGTGACTTCATACAGAAGTTTAAGTTGACTTCAGACCAAAGCCATTTCTTTTAGTAGAGTTGTAAATAAAGGGGCATCTTCCAAGTTCTTGTCCTTTTGTAATGGACCTGAATTTCCACTACATTTTCTTTATCTACTTTTATTTATCAGTTCATTGATTTGGCAAACTCTCCTAAAATTGTTGTTTAAATGTATTAAAGAATGGTTCACTTATTGCATAATACTGGAAAGAATAGACTCTACCTGTAGGTGGAGACATGCCCTTTGTCTGCTTCTTTAAGGTTAATCAAGTGTAACAGGTTGGAGGCTCTCACACCTTGGAGGCAGGTTCTCTTTAAAATGGTTTTCCGAATTCTAGACCTCTATTGCAGTCTCCATGGACTACCATCAGCTGAGTCTTGTCCATCTTTCTGAGGCCCTCAAGCTTCTGCCTGAGTCCATTCTATGTCCTGGACCTTCCATTCTTGTTCGTTCTTGAATTCTTTTGTTAATGTGATTAAGAACCCCAAAGAGGTCATGTCAGCTTACAAGGTATAATATAATGGCTCTGCAGGGAATGCCCAAGATTCCTAGTAACATTTTTCTGCCTTTTAATTCTTTAATTGGAAAAGAAAATAAAGCCATTCCTGCATCCCTAGACAGCTCAATACCTCTCTGATTCTACCAAAATGAAGGTACTTTGTAAATGAAGCAATAAACAAACCACTTATTCACAACTTCTTAGACATTTGTTTTAAGAAATTGTGATATAACATAGAGCTCAAGATACTGAGAAAGAAATAGTGGGAAGTCAGTCTGTAAGGCTGAAGCACGTACACTGGACAGGGAGACAAGCACAGTGTATTATAACTATGAGCCTTAAAGTTAGAGAGTAACACCCAGGAGCCAATCAGGCTGCTTTTAAGGAGTCCTAGAAAACCAACCCATTAGAAAACACATGTGTGTGTGTTGGGGACCTAAAGTTGGATGACTGCGCTGTGACCTTTCTTGCCTGGCTGATCTGACGTAACTGTACCCTTGACAACTGTTACTAAGTTACAAAAAACAATAACTCCCAGAAAAACCACAAAATGTACCTTTAGATTAATGTACTTTTAGATTAACTTCCTGGACTATGTTCAGTTGGTCAGTTGCACAAGCATTGGACCAAAGAGACCTCTCTCTAACTTTATTCTTCAAAGAGACCTCTCCCCCGACTCTGTTCTTCAAAGAGACCTCACCTGGACCCCATTCTTCAAACTTTCTTCCCCCCCTTTTCCCCTATTCATTTCTCCCATCTCCCAGCATATATAAACCTGCTTCCCCTTGCAATAAACGAGACCTTGACACAACTCAGACTGACTTTGTCTTTCATTATACGCGCTTGGTTTCCTTTCTCTCTCGCCCTCATTGGTTTTCAGGAGGTGCCTCCTCGAGTCCCACAAAATAACCTGGCCTGCTGGACGGGTCACGTGTGCATTTAGTGGCAATTCAGAGTCAACCTGCAATGATGAGTCTGTGACCAGCTTTACTTATTACTCCATCCGTTGAAATGAGAAGCTCCAATCAGAAAGGACATGCTTTGCTCAGTTATAGAAAGCCCTGGACCATTTATTTTATTTTTTATTTATGTGTGTATGATGAGGGCATCAGATTCCCTGGAGCTGGAGTTACAGGCATGGTCTGCCTAATATGGACACTGGGAACAGAAAGAACTTGGTTCCTCTGGACACTCTTGACCACTTTAACTTCTTGAATTTCAAATCATACAGCTTGAGTGGGTTATATGGACAGAACCATATACTAGTCTGAAAACCCAGAAAAGTCAGCAAATTCATTTGCTTTCAAACCTTAAGAATGAGAATCTTCAATGATGTGTCAACAGTGAATTTGGTTGTCAGGGTTTCCATGCTGGGGTTTAAACCAGACATTCAGAAATAGTTCTACTTTGTATCTCTCAAATATCTTAAGTCAATACTTAGAATTCTCTGCACATTTTCTTCGATTTGTTAGGCCATCACATAAAAAGTTTATTGTGATCTTTAAAAGTATATTGAAATAAATATTTCTGGATATTGAAAGTTGCCAGTAGGTTATGAGACCAATGGGAGAAAATACTCCAATTTGTGGCTCGACATTAGCACATAAATATTAATGAGTTCAAACCATCTCCAGGATGTTAAGAATAAGAAATATTTGGGATTGTTTTAAAAATACATCCTATTGTGAGGATTCCAGAACAAAACTCTCTGAACTGCTAATGAAAAGCAGGCAGATACGTTCTCCTCATCTGACCTATGTCATAGCATGGATTGCCTAGAGAAGACAGTGCCTTTTTGTTCCTAATTATTGCTTTCTGAAAATAGAACTTAAGATTAGTGGAAGAGCCCCAGTGATTTTGTTCTATATACACAGACAAATGGACTAAAACTAGATATTGAACCCAAACTGGTCCAAAGCTGTATCCTAGTAATTACAAGATCAGTAAGTAGTGACCAGAACACGGAGGGTATTTGGAGCTGAGTCTTGCATATAGCAGTGCTCTTGCGAGAAGGAAAAGAAGATATTGATGCTGAAACCCTGAAATACTGCCTTCTTCATCATCTCTCTCTCCACTTCCAAATGATACTAGAAGCCTTTCAGCAATTGCCTTTCTCCCAGCCTGTAGCCATCATAATAGAGAAAAATTTGCTTTTGATTTATTACACTGAAGGAACATGAAAAATTAAGCAGTGGTTAAATTAGGACTCACTCAAAAGTTTTATGCAAAGCAAGAGGTTTTCCAAGTATCCCTTACAAAGCAGCAGGAGATGTATTTGCCTGGGTCGGGGACAGTTGTTGTTGCAGATGGAGAAGTGATTTTCTGCTCTCAGCTGGGGAAGGATGCAAATTAGATAGGGCTATAAAGAGAGAACAATGGGGCATGACATAATAATGGCTACATAGAGGTGAACTAAATGGTGTGAGAAGGTATAGGATAGCATCTGTCCTGGTTAGTTTTTGTCAACTTGACACAAGCTAGAGTCATTTGGAAAGAGGAAACGTCAATCGAGAAAGTTCCCCTACCATATTGGCCTATGGGCAAGCCCATGGGGCATTTTCTTGATTAATAATTTGTATAGGAGGGCCCATTCCATCATGGGTGGGGCTAACCCTGGTTGGTGGTCCTGGTTGGTGGTCCTGAGTAATCAGTCTGAGAAAGTCATGAGGAGCAAGTCAGTAAACAACACTCCTCTATTGTCTCTGTTTCAGTTCCTACCTCCAGGTTCTTGCCGTGAGCTCCTGCCCTGACTTCCTTTCATGATAGACTATACTTGGAACATGTAAACTGAAATGAGCCTTTTCCTCAACAGGTTGCTTTTGATCATGATGTTTTAGCACATCAGTGAAAACAAACCAAGATAGAAATTGGTACCAGGAAGGTATTGTGACAGCCCTGCTCATGTTTTTGGTAGGACTGTGGAAGGACTTTGGGATATTGGTCTAGAAAAGCCATTGTATGATCATGGTTTAATGAGCTAGTGTGGGGACTTAGAAGATAATACTGCAGACGATGGAAGCATGGCTCGTGAAGTTTCAGAGGGAAAATTTGAGACTCTTAAAAACTTTGTTGGGTTCATTCAATATTTTGAATTAAAAATCTCGTTCTGATCAGCTAGAGGTGAAGAACTGGCTGTTATGAAAAGAGACCAGAGACACCAAAAATGAAACTTTTGCTTTGTTGGGATAATCAATAATGGTCAGTTGGGGTTGAAGAACCAGCTGTGATTAAGAAGAGACCAGCATTATTGAAGCAAAATGTTCTGGGAAATGTTTCCTCAGGGTCAGCACACAGAAGCTATGGTCCAGAGGCGGTCATGACTGTACCTTGTTCTGGCAGCTGAACTTGGCAATGGTTGAGTCTTCCAGGTGGTGCTGGTTTTAAAGGCATGATGTGGTCATAGAGAACAACTGAATCTTGGAACAAAGATAGGTCATGAGAGGCTATTGGTGAAGGTGTCACTTCAGTTGCAGTAAAAACCTCAGGATTGACAGGTTGTGGAGAGAAGTTGATACTTGGAACAATATGGCATGGTCAGAGTCCCTGAAAAGAGCCCAGGAGAGGCTACTGGTGAAGATGCAGCCTGGTTGAAGCAGAGATCCCAGTATTTTGGGGATGCCAGTATAACGGGATGACAGCTAAGGACAGCAGTAGCTGTGTGGTGGAGCTGGTCTGAGCCTATGAGAAGTACTAAGTGTCCTGTGGATGGCAGAGCTAGAGAAGGGAGTTGTAGCTCAGGGGATGATGCCTTTTGTAGCTCAGGGGATGATGAGCGGGTCCCAAGTGTCAAACATTGAACTTTTTACAATGTTGAATTTGGGTTTTACTTTGACTTCTATGTAATTGTGTCCTGGTTCTCCACTATTGGAGTGAGTTAGTATTTAATTTTTAATTTTTTATTTTACAGGAGCTCATGGGTGAGAGACTTTGGATATTTGAAGTGGTTCATGAACTGTGTGGGTCATGACCCTTTTGAGGGTCAAATGACCCTTTCACAGGGGTCTCCTTATACCATCAAAAAACACATATATTTACATTACAGTTCATAACAGCAACAAAATTACAGTTATGAGTAGCAACAAAAATAATTTTACGATTGAGGGTAACCACAACATGAGGAACTGTATTTGTCGCAGCATTAGGGAGGTTGAGAACCACTGTTTTAGAAGATTTTGAACATTTAAAGAGACTGAACTTTTATTAGAGTGTTTAAATTTTGAAGAATGTGAGACTTTCAAAAGTTGAATTGTTTTATATTATGGTATTGATATTCATATTCATATGAGACCTTGGGGGATAAATAAGAGAGGAAAGTTTATCATTTAATAGTAATTTGTGTCAAGTTGATAAAGGTAGTTAAGTTTTTTTTTTAAATCAACTTGACACAGTCAGCGTCATTTGGAAAGAGGGAATCTCAAATGAGAAAATGTCTCTACCATATGGCCTATGGACAAGCCTTTGGAGCGTTTTTGTAATTTGTGGTTGATATGGAAGGGTCCATCCTGTTGTGGCAGGGACTGAAGCAGAGGGCACAGAGAAATGCTGCTTACTGCTTTGCTCCTTATGGCTCACTCAGCCTGCTTTCTTATTATAATTCAGACAACCTGTCTAAGGGTGGCACCACTCACAGTGGGCTGGGCCCTCCCACATCGATCACTAATTAAGAAAATGCCCCACAGACTTGCCTCCAGGCTAACCAGTTGCGACTCTCTTCTTAGATAACTCTAACCTGTGTCAATGTGACCAAAATGTCCAACTGGGACAGCACATCATCGTGAGGACAAGGCAGCATCACTCCTCCATGGTCTCTGCTTCAGTTCCTGCTTGAGTTCCTGTCCTGACTTCCCTTACTGATGGAACATTGTTAGGACATAGAATCTGAAATAAACCCTCTCTTTCCCAAGTTTCTTTTGGTCATGGTGTTTTATCACAGCAATGGAAATCTAAACTATGATAGCATCTAAGTAAGAGTTTGTCTTGAGTCTCAAATGAAATTTGAATTATTGTTCATGTTTTTGTTGATCTTGTAACATGCTTTAAGGTGAATTTTATAGCTACAAAGGATCTCAGTGATCTTCTGGTTCAACCATTTCATTATACAGATGGAGCAAGTAAGAGCCAAAGAATTTAAATAACTTGTTTTAAAAACCTTCAGTGAGTGATTGTAGTAAAGATGAATTAACTGTGAATTATGTGCTTCATATTATATAATTTGACTAGTGTTTAAATTGTGACTTATTTTAACTACTAATTTTAAATTTATTTTAATACTTGAAAATGTAAAGGGAAGTCAATCATTATAGATATATTTGACCCCTGCATGCTATTTCTTGGCTTATTTGTGTCTCTTCATTCCATACTGAATTTTCTTGCTTATTAATCATTTCTGGTATTGTAATTTTGCCACATACATATGACAATAAAATATACATCATCATTTTAGTGTATTTAAAAATGTAAGTAAATCATATCATAATACAACATTGCACTAGCAATTTAGCCATATAATACATACAATTTATTAATCTATTTTCATCGTATTAATGTGCTATAATGTATCTATCCCTTTAATAATGGACATTTATGCCATCTCCATGTTTTTTCTGTTGAGATAGTGAAGCAATAAAGACTTTTACACCTGCTCAACTTTCCACACAACTATCTTACCATATATAAGAACAGAAGGGTTGTGTAACAAATAAGAGCATGTTTGACCCATCTATATTTTGTCAAAGTAGTTTTATCTATGTTTGCCTCAACCAGTTATAGGAGAATTTGCTTTGTTTAAGGTAGAACTGTAATAATTTGAGAAATTTGCCAGTCTAATCTGTGTGAAGTGATATTTTATTGTGGTTCTATTTAGTAATGAGCTTGAATGTCATACACACACACACACACACACACACACACACACACACACACACGTACCAGGCATGATTCTCCTGATAATATGCACATTGTCCACTTAAATCCATAAATCAGCTTTTTATCTATTGAATATTGTTTTTATTATTATTGACTTATATGTATTCTTTTTATATATTATTTATTATGTTAATTCTTCAAGCATGTGGTTTCTTTCTTGCTTTTAATTATAACATGTATGTTTTAACTTATATATAATTAATTATATGTCATTTTTAGAATATTAGAATTTAATGTATTCAATATTAGTAGTTCATTTTTTTATTTTGGGTTCTTGCTTTTTTGTGATTTAAAATATATTCAATAAAAAATGTCATAAAATATTTTCACTCAGAATGTATGATGTGCTCTCCTTTCTTCACAAATAGGTCTGAAATCTACCTAATTTCATCATTGGTGACTTCTTTTTTATTTATGCAGGTAATCAAGATATAAATTGATTGTTTCCTGTGGAAGATCAATTATTTTAGTGCCAATGAATTAATCTTTTTCACTTCTGGTTTTCAGGGGCACTTCTGTCACTTATCAAGTTTTCTTGTGTGTGTCAGTATGTAGGCTCTCTAGTCTGTTCCATTGGTTCAT
Source organism: Peromyscus melanophrys (assembly GCA_902168415.1). NCBI lineage: Eukaryota > Metazoa > Chordata > Mammalia > Rodentia > Cricetidae > Peromyscus > Peromyscus melanophrys. The sequence continues at coordinate 56,306 of CABHPR010151681.1, read as the reverse complement.
TTCCTATCTTTGGGCCAACAGTAAAATAACTTTATTACTGTTGCTTTCTTATTTGTTTTGAGATTTTATTAATTAATTATTAATTAATTAATCAATTAATTAATTAATGTTTTTAAAAGAGTTTTTTGAGATTTTTAAAATTTTTTTATATGTACAGGTGTCTTGCCTGCTTATTTATCTGTGCTGTGTGTATATGTGTGTGTGTGTGTGTGTGTGTGTGTGTGTGTGTGTGTAGTGCCCATGGAAGCCAGAAGAGATTCCCTGAAATTAGAGTTATAGTTGATTGTTAGCTGCCATGTGGATGCTGGGAATTGAACCCAAGTCTTCTGGAAGAGCAGTCAGTGCTCTTACATGCTGAGTCATCTCTCTGGTTTGGAGGTTTTATGTATTTTTATTTTATCTATATGAGTGTTTGCCTATATGTATGTCTGTGTACTGTATGCATGCAATGCCTGTGGAGGCCAGAAGAAGGCATTAGATCTCCTGGAACTGGAGTTACAGATGGTTGTGAGCACCATGTGGGTTCTGGGAATTGAACCCAGATCCTCTGGAAGAGCAGCCCATCTCTCCAGTACTAACTGTTGCTCTCTAATAGGTCTGTATATTGTGTTGGGAGAATCTTTTCAATATTTCTTTAAACTTGTCTTGTATCCTAGGTAATTATTTTCTTTTTAATATTATTTTAATTAACACTATCTAAATTTTTTGCTATCTCATTTTTTCTTTGAGGATTTATCCTTCATTATTGTGAAAAAATTATTATGTTTTCAAATTGTGCTTTCCTTATATGCTTGCTCTCTTTAAACAATAATTGAATTCTGTATTATACAAATGCTTTTTCTAAAATTTAGAAATCATATTTGGTTATTTTCAATGAAAAGTTTCCTAATGTCAATGGAGGATATTTTAAAAGTTTTTAAATTTTAACAAATCTTTTCCAATTCACTTTTTCTAGTACTATGATTTTTGATGCATTTATTTTTGAGCATTTAATGAGCCTAGCATTTGGCCTTATTGGGGAATTAATTTTTTTCTTTTGAAGCAGGACTCACCATGTTTCCCTGTTTATCCTGGAATTCTTTGAATAGCCCAGGTCAAGTACCTCTGTCTTCTGAGTGCTAGGATGGAAGGCATGTGCTATCTTGTCTGGCTGAACTTTAATAATAACAGTTTTTGTAACTGGTGACTTTCTCCTTGGAAAGTATTTGTTCCTTTATAGAATTTAAATCGTGATTGTGACCCTTTTGGTGATCTGTTCTTGTGGGAATTATTCATGGCACAGACAGAATACATTCTGTTGGAGATAGCTTGCTTTTTCCAGGCACTCCAGGGTTAGTTTGGGTTTGGAGCCATTTTTAAACTAGTGATTAAGGCTGGAGGATTCCTTGGTTTCACATGAATGGTGTAAATTTAAGCCTGGTCCACAGAGGAACAGGCCTGTAGTTATACATTTGAATAGAAGCCTCTCAGTCCAGCCCAGACCTTCACCAAGACAGACGAGTCATCTTGTATCCCTGAGCTGCTGTGTGTATTTTTCTCTTGGTGGCCTTTTCTATTTTCCACATAGTCTCACACATTAAGAAGAGCAGACCTACTCCCCCCTCTTTGTGGCTTTGTTTCTTGTCCTTTTGTAAGCAATAAGATTGTGTGTGGTGATCAAATCAGCATCCATGTAGAGCTATCTCAGAAGGCTGCTTAGGGCCTTGTCTGCTGCACTGTTAGCGTTTAGGCCTCCTGCCCCGCTTTAGTTAATGATTTGTGGTTTTCATGCAAAACTCTGGTTTTTCTGTCTCTGAGTATCTTAGAGTGGGAACTAATTGTGTTTGTCACCTTGCTGGCACAAAAGCAATATTAAACTGTTGCCTATGAATTAGATTTTTGGCATAATTAGAGCCCCAAACAACATTCTTGCCTGTAGGAAAGTTGTTACCTGGTTCCCTTAAATGTCAACTGAGTTGCTGCCATTAAGCAAAACAAAGGGGAGCTCTCTTTATCTTTTTACAAATACACATTATAATGATGTCAGTAATTGTTGCTAGGTTAAATCATTCCAAAGTTTAAATATTTCCCTCTGAATAAATGAGCCATTACTTATGTGTCTGCTACCATACCATGCCCCGTGTGTTTGTGTGTGTGTGTGTGTGTGTGTGTGTGTGTGTGTGTGTGTGTGTGTATGTGTGTGTGTGTGTGTGTGTGTGTGTGTGTGTGTGTGTGTGTGCAGGTACACACATCACAGTGCATGTAGAGGTCACAGGACAACCCTAAGAGGTCAGTTGGTCTTCCCTTTCTGCTTTGTTAGAGAGAGAGTCTCTCATTTTGACCCTGATCCAGGCTAACTGGTTCGTGATCTACAGACCAGAGGTTCCTATTTCTCGCTCCTATCTTGCTACAGGAGCATTGGGTTATGGGCATGTATGTTACCATGCCGAACCTTTATGTAAGTTCTGGGGAATTTGAACTCAGTTCCTCATGCTTGGGTGGAAAGAACTTTTCCCGTGAAGCCATCTCCACTGCTCCCCTATGCTAGGTTTTTAAACTCTTCTTCAAGAAGATGATTGAAAACAAGTGCAAATTTGTGTTGCTATCTCTTTTTACAAACTACAATCAATCTCTGAAGAAATTAGTGGGGACTGGAGAGTAGGCTCAGTGGTTAAGGGCACTTGTTCTTGCAGAGGATCCAGGTTCACTTTCCAGCACCCACATGGCAGCTAACAGAGATTTTATAACTCAAGTTCCAGGGGATCCAATACCCTCTTCTAACCCCCAAGCATACCAAATACACATGTTGTGCACATACATACATGTAGGCAAAACATCCATACACATACAATAAAATAGATGAATATAAAAAATTTTAAAAAAGAAATTAGTAGGCTGAGTATTCTGATTATGATTTTTTTTTTGTTTTTTTCGAGATGGGGTTTCTCTGCGTAGTTTTGGTGCCTGTCCTGGATCTCACTCTGTAGACCAGGCTGGCCTCAAACTCACAGAGATTCACCTGGCCCTGCCTCTGGAGTGCTGGAATTATAGGTGTGTGCCACCGCCACCTGACTGATTATGATTTTATCACTTAAAAATTATATCATGTTAAATTTTTAGTCAATCTGGTGTGTACATTCTGTAATATTCAGGATTTGAGCTCAATAGTAAGAGTACTTACGTGGGGGAACTCTTAAATCTATAATGGATCTAATTACTTTTGTATTAAGTCTAATGATGAAATAAAAAAGACAGATCATTTACCTTCAGGGCATCATGACTTTTGTTTATCACTATTTTATTTCACAAGTGTCAGATTTAGGAGCCATCTAGTCTGATGGCTCCTAGTTCCATCATGAGTTTCACATAACAGGGTGTCACAGACATCAAACTCCAGATGGAGGACATATTAGTGCCCTGCTCATTAACAAGCTGACTGAAACTGATCACCTCTTAGTCTTAGTTTTCGAAGCACTAGAGCAAAAAGAAGATTGAGGGAAGGGAGCTGTTTGTGATTTTTGTGGACATGTATTCACATACTGAAGTGATTTTCGTGAGGTTGAATGAGATGGGAATCATCTTTTCAAGAGTTCCACTCTGAATGTCTCACATTGAATCAGACTTTTCACAGACTCTGCACTTTGTTATTGTAACTCCAAGTTGACACAATTCTTAACATCATAGTTTATAGGTATTCATAGTTAAAATTTAACATGTGAATTAAGTTTATAGCCTAAAATAATGTATCTTGCCTCTCAGAACTGAAGCAGTGGTAGCAAAGGCAGGCTTTTACACAGACACCTAGAACCTAAGATCTCAAATGAGTGATTGGTCTTTTGAAAGTATTTAAAATTGGTGATGACAATTTAACCATTATCACAGTGTAACTGCTTCCAGCAATCCTTTATTTGTACTGTCTCTATTATGCTATACATTCACAATCCTAACTGTTATTTACCTTTTCTGTCTCTGTTTCTCTCTCTTTCTCTCTCACTCACTCACACATACACAATCTTAATTTAGCAGACCACAATATGAAGTGATCAAATTATGTTAATATTTTATGATTCAGATTTCCTTAGTCCTATTATTTCCATTTGTTTGTCTCTATGCCCATGACTTTCTGCTTCCATTGACAAATTTTTGTCACATATACATTTTTTAAAGAACTGAGTAAGCTAAGTTAAATAAGTGTTTTTATAATAATGACTTAAATCCTTAGAATATTCATTTTGTAAAAGAGTACATGATAATGTCCACACTACTCCAAGAGGACTGAATCTGTGAATTGGGTTTGAAAGTCACAGGAAGCCAGGTAGGGAGATACGTTGGCATTTCAGTTCCTTAGTTCTTCTCATAGCATCTTATGAATAGCCTTAGATTTCCCCAAGAGGTTTTGAGATTGAGAAAAGTCTTTATCACAAGGGCTGAAGACTAAATACACAAAGAAAGGGTTCAGAACTACTGAAAAGGCAGCAGCAAAAGATTTATTGTCTTACAGTCATTCAGCACTCCTGGATCTTAAACTCTTTCTACACTGTCTTCTGTGATGAACTGAGCCCTGGGAGTGGTCCAGTTTAGGACTGAGCATTCTATAGTGCCTTAGAGCTACTGGCATTTGTTAGGTGCCAGGAGAGAGGAAGATTTTCTCTAAGAGTGTAGTCCCTGGTAAGTCAATCACTCTCCAGTGCAAGACTATAGGTCCAATAACATTTGGGTAACTAAAATTCATCTTTGTGGGTTTAAAAAAAGACGTAAAGTTGGGTGGGAGTGGAAGGGGATGGATCTGGGAAGAGTTGGGGGGAGGAGGAGTTAATAAGTTCAATGCACAAAACTTTCAAAGATAAAGATATATACAAACACATAGGGCCCAAATTTCAAAATGAGTTATTTTTCCTATTGTCCAAGAAAAACTGAACAAAGTGTAGATGGTTCTGGCCATCAGGCAATCATCATAAAAAAGTGTCAAATTGGAGGAATTGTTGTTTCTTGAGATCAGGTCTTTCCCATTTTCTTTAAAAGATGATGGTGAAAGGCAATTAAAAATGCTTTTCAAGTGAAAAAAGATGGGCACGCTCTTTTTGGATCACTGAATTTTCTTTGAATGTGGGTGTCCTCTGATTTATGATGGTCATAGTCTAGGACCTGCTATATCATCAGGCCAGAAACAGGACTGTCAAAAGTGAAATGGCCTGCAGCTGTGGAGGCATCCTCAGCCATTAGCTTGTCTCTTCAGATATAAATACATTCCGATTTCTTCCATTCCCAGCTTCTGTGCATCCATCTTTCTTTCTTAACTTCCTGTCTAGAACTCTCTCTTCCCATCTCTGGTTACAAGTTTCCATTACCCATTCCAACTTTGCCTTTGTCTCCACCATTATGGTCCCATTCACTCGAGTGGCTATACATATTTTTCTGTTCTTCTGTTGTCTTTAGGGATCATTTACAATACTTAACTATGTTTCTCCTATTTGGATTGCTTCCCCACCTTGACTTGCACAATTCTGCATTTCTTTGGGGGGATGTTTCTGTTGACTTCCTGTTCTTTACTGATTTCTGAATGCAATGTGGAATAGTCAGACTTACTGCTGTACATGTCTTTCTTTGAATGTATATGTCTTTATAACACTTCAATAGAATAATTTAAAACTGTATTTCAGTATGAAACTATGGGTCACACTGCTAAATTCAGTAATCCAGACACAGAAGAAGAAAAATGCTATAATCTCATTTACTCGTGAAATCTAAAAAAGTTGACCTCTTAGAAATGAAGAATAGAAGTGTGGTTACCAGGAGCTGCAGGGTGGGGGTGGGGGAGTGAGGATACAAGCTTCAAGGTTAGTAACTTCTGAACCCATGTATTCTATACTTGAAATTTGCTAAGACAGTAGATCTTATGTGCCATTACACATAAGAAATGTTAGCATAGTGACGGGGAGTGATGGGTATGCTAATTATCACAAGTACTGTGGAGGTATTTTGAGTGAGATGTCCCACAAAGGCTCTGGCATTTGAGTACTTGGTTCCCAGTTAGTGGAACTGTTTGGATAGGGTTAGGAAGGGTAACCTTGCTGGAGGAGGTATATTACTGGGAGCACACTTTGAGAGTTTAAAGACTCTTGCCATTCCAAGATCCCTTTCTCTGCTTCCTTCTGTGGTTTGAAACATCCTGCAAAAGAGGGGGAGAGGGGATTGTGGGAGCCAGAGGGGTCAGGGGTACCATACAAAGGCTCACAGAGTTGGCTGACCTGGGCTCATAGGAGCTTAGAGAGATTGAACCAATAACCAGGAAGGCTGCATGGGACTGTCCTAAGCACTCTGCACATTTGTTACTGTTGTGTAGCTCGGTCCTCTCTTGGGACTCCTAATAGTGGGAACTCCAATTCTTTTGCTGGCTTCCGGGATGCTACTCCTCATACTGGGTTGCCTTGTTCAGCCTTAACACATGGGGCAAGGGCAATGGTGCTTGGTCTTGCTGTAGCTTAATATGTCATGTTTTGTTGCTGCTCATGGGAGACCTGGCCTTTCCTGGGCAGAGATGGAAGAGAAGTGGGTTGAGGGGTGGGGACAGAGGGGGGAAGGTTGTGTGGTAGAGAGACTGGGAGGAAAGGAGAGAGGGCAAACTAAGTAAATTTATTAAAAAAAAAAACATGAGCCCCCAGCTTCTGCTGCAGTCACCAGTCTGCCTGATCCCATGCTTCCCCACCAGGGTGGTGATGGGCTCTTATCCCTCAGGAACTGTAAGTCCAAAATAAACTCTTTCCTCTATAAGTTGCCTTGGTCATGGTGCTTTATCATAGCAATAGAAAAGTAACTCACATAACACTCATCATTTGCAACATATACTTATGTTAAAATCATATTGTGTACATTAAATACATACTTTTTTCAGCCATTCCTCTACAAAAGCTGGGAAAATATCTCAATCTCAGCCTAATCTTTTGTTTTATTTATAAGATTAAGAAACTCTCAATTTCAATGAAACTGCTTTTGGTAATTATCTTTTTGTATACTCTTGGTAGCAGCGTCTACTGAGAATCCTTCATTCTGAGCACCAGACAGTGTTTACAGTACAGTGCTGTTATTCACTACTAGAGATTGGTCTAGAAGAATCTCATTCCAGTGAATTAACACTCTTACTTGTCAAATGAAGAGACAAAAGTCCAAATTACTTAGTGGTTTTTGAAGACTTAGACTTTGAGTTGAGTAATATTAAAGTTCCTTTATCTGATGAAAGGCACCTTCAAATAGAAATAAAGTTACAGATAAATAAGAAGCAACTTTATATTTCTTACATTTTGGGGGATTTATTTCTCTGATGACACATGGTTATTGTTACCCAGGTGTAGGTAGCTTTAGCACAGAGAGACTATGGGAGGATTTTAGCACAGTGTAGTTTCCCCAGAAATATCCAGAAAGTTTGCTGAGGTCAAGGACGACAGATTCCTGAGAACTCAGTGTAGTATGTGCTCACAGAGTTCTGGGGTATTCCAGGTTCAGAAGGTGTTAGCGAGTCAATAGCAACTGCTGTGGCTAGCTTGTGGGGTAACAGTTAAACAAAAGAATTTAGACAATGATGATTTTATAACTAAATAACTCAGAATTGCATTTTGGTCACATTTATTTGAATTAGATAGCTGTAAAAATTTCACTTCTACAAAGCATGAAAAAAGTTAGCTAAAATGGATGATCATGAAGCAAGACTTATGATGATGGCTTCTGATTCTGCACCAAATACTATGAAAGTTAAAGTGCCAGGCAATCTATATCAACTAAATCTTCTTTAAAAACTACACCTAAATGAGACTGCAAATTGGGTTAACACATGACTTTGAGAACATCCTTAAAGGATAAGTATATATTTCATCACCTCTGTGTTCTAAAGGCTTGTTTTTTCACTTAAGAGAAAAGAAAATTTTCAATTTCTAGTCAGAGAAAATTAAACCTATTAATTTGATTCCAAGACTCCAGGACTTTACAGAGAAGTGAGAGCTTTTGGAAAATTTCTCTTTGGTGTCATAACAAATTTTCTTTTGTTTTCCTTTGTGTATTTTGGGGGTGTCAAGTTTAATATCATAGTCAACAAGAAAGTCTTTTGGGGATCTCTACTAAGCTGCAGTGAGTCATAGGGACATGGACTGCAGAAGCATCCAAAGGTAATCTGCTTCCATCTTCTGCTTCCAACAGGGCATCAGGATCATGTTTCATTCTGTTTCTAAAACCTGAAAGAAGAAATAAAACCCTCTAGAGTATTAAAACTGAGTACTTACAAGGTTATGTGTTGGAACTAGCATATTTCCTTAACACTCTTTACAAGATTGGGATGTATAGGTAAATTAGGTAAGATTGTTTCACCTCAATTTATACAATTAGTACAGATTATGTAGCTCTATTTTGTAACTAATACATTTAGCCCAAGTAGTCTTTTTCAGAATTCCTTTCCACAGTGTCTTAGTTGTTGACACCCAATGACAGTACTAAAAACCTAAGGAGGTATCATCACTCCTGTTGAATTACAGATCACATTCTTAGCTGTAGAATGCTTTCACTTGTTTCAGGGTCTGGGCCAGTACACACATAACTGAGGAGCATACCACTTAAAAACAGACTAACCAAAGGCTCTTGATAGTTCTTGTGAATGGAGAACTTGAAATTACTTATGCTTTTTAAGTGGTTGAAAAAATAATCCAGGTGAAATTCCAAAAAGCAAAATATCTGGAAACCGATTCTAATAAATAGATTATAACACTTTGTAGTTATTTCAGAATATGACTTAAGACATCTGATAAGATAGGATTGTGAATCAAAGATGGTCTTGCATTAAAAGGTAATTCCTAACATGGCCTATCAGCATTTGGTACAGAACCGGGATCTATGCAGTGGTGCTGGGGATTTTAAAGCAGCTGTCCTTTAAAGGAAAGGTGTTTATCTTTAGGTTCAAGAAAACACCATATTTTGCATAAATCTGCCCAACCAAATGGCAAACACTCTGTGAGCAGGCAGATTGGAAAAAAAAAGCCTCTTGTGTTTTCTACCCCGCATGGCTTGGTTACTATTACAAGATTGTGATCCAAGTTGTGGATTAAGAGAGATGATTGCAACATTAACATCCTAGAGACTTTCAAGAGAGCTGTTTCTTTTTCCTTTATACTCTAGCATGCACACAGCACAGAAAGAGCCCTATTAGCATCCCCCAAGGTAATCTGATCAACAGGGAATAACAAAGTAATGGAAAATAATTCTTTTCTTTTCTTTTCTTTTTTTTTAAATTGTGATGCTCATATTGGTTGCTCACAAAGTCCAGAGATCTGGAATTTGTAATATAGACATATTGAACTATCTATGACAGGTTATAGGCATATCGAACTATTTATGATAGGCTCTAGACATATTGAAATCTCTGTGTTAGGTTCTGGAGACCAGGACAGATAGAATTAAGATCACAGAGTTAAGATCACAGATAGAATTAAGATCAGACCACAGAGTTTCATGAAAGAAAACTAGCAAGAGCAATCTTCTTTTAGAAACAATTTGTTGTATAATAACAAAACAATCTCCTGAAAAATGCCGTCACAGCGCTTGTTTTGCAGATCAAAGTCAAATTTGGCATATTTTAAGGTATGGTTTTGGAAAAGCTTCAAAAAATCACTTTTAGTCCCAAAATAAGGAGGAAAGTAATTGTTCATTTAGTGATTATTATATGCCAGGCTAGTATATTATGTATTACATAATTGTATGTAATTATATATACTAGATAAATTATGATATATACATTTATTAAAATATTTTCAGCCATTAAAAGCAGTAGATTCCTGATACAATCTTTGGTACAAATAAAGGTTGAAGGTTTCACCATGCTAAGTGACAGAAGCCAGGCAAAAGGCCACAGTATTACGTGTTCCAATTTATATGAAATGTCCAGAACAGATAAATCCATAGGGAAAGCATAGACTAGTGGTTGAAAGGGCTGTTCAGGGGAGGGAACAGGGAGAAGTGACTACTATTAGATACTGCATTAGTTTGAAAATAGAAATGTTCTGGAATTAGTGGTGATGGTAGCACATTCTTATGACATGATAAAAACCCACTGAATTATACAGCCAAAAGATTCAATAAGCTTCAGATACGACTAGGAGGGAGAGTGTATGTCTAGCATGTGTAAGGTCATGGGTTCAATCTCTGTCATTGGAAAATAATCCAGAACAACAAAAATATTACCATCTATCTTATAAATGCAACCTTTCCACAGGGTCTTATTTCGTCTTCTTAAATAAAAGATGAGCTGGAATTATTTCTTAGAGGTGGACTGGGGTAAACAGCTTAAATACAAGATAGAAAGAAGTATTGTCATGAGGGTAAATCACTGAGAGTCTGAAAAAGCTCTTTAAATATAAAAAATTGTGTGTGTGTGTGTGTGTGTGTGTGTGTGTGTGTGTGTGTGTGTGTAGATCAGAGGCCATTGTGTGGAGTGGGTTCTCTCTTTCCACCTTTATGTGGGTTCTGGGGATTGAAATGTGCTCCTCAGTCTTATGCAGTAAACACCTTCCACTACTCAACAATCCCATCAGCTCTCTGTGAAGTTCTTCCTGACTGTGTCTTCCTAATGTCTTTAACTCAATGAATAATCTTGTTTGAATGACAATATATTTTTTTCTCGCTATCAAAGCTATTTGACAAAGCTGGTAATTATTTAAAAATGGTTAGGTATCATTCTATTGTTCCTGTGTTTGTGTTTGGGTGAAAATTTCTATTGTTGTTAAGTAAAGATATTACTGATGGAGGAAGGCACTACTTTCCTAAATAAATTGTAGTATTTTTCTTTTATATCTTTTTAATAACAGAGGGAATATTTCTATCAGTGAAATGAACAGATGTTAAGCATAGAGCTCAATAAGTTTTGATCAATACAACCACACCTTGAAGAAATGCAACTTTTCTTTCATCTTAGAAATTTCCCAATCACTTCTTCCCATAGGCAACTGTTGTTTGATTTCTTTACTGCGGATTTATTTTGACTGTGAATTTCACATAAATTGATATATAGTATATCTTTCTTATGTCTGGTTTCTTCTACTCCACACAATAATTTAGAAGTTTGCTCATGTTGTTGTTTGTCAACAGTTTTTTGTTTTGGTTAAAATATTTTTTATTATGAATTTTATTTATATTTATAATAACATATATTTATTTATAACAATATTTTATAAATATTTATAATATAACATATTCATAAATATTTATATTTATGATTCATAACAATTTTTAGCTGCTTGGTCATTAGGTTTATTATCTTTATAAAAAAAACTTCATAAAAATTGCTTTAGTTCTCAGCAACCTGTTCCTGAGCTCTGAGGAAGCTTGCCTTCTTTGGATCTTTCTTCTGGGCAACAGACTTTTTGGGGCAGTTCCGTCTCTTCACTTCTCTCTCGAGCTTCTTCTCATAGGCTGGATTCTCTCTTGAAGCACCATGAGCTTTCTTATGCATGGCCTCCATCGTGTCTGGAGTCACGTTGTTCTTTATGAACTGAGAGAACTTTCCTATAAGCATTTTCATCTCCCTCCATTAGGTAACCCAGGTAGTCTGCGACATTCGGACCCATGCTGTGCTTACGATGTACTTGTGCGTTGGAATCATAACAAGGGAATCATTTAATACTATAGAGAAGCCTCCATCCACAGCTCCCTTGAAAGCCCCAAAAACTAATGCCAGTTGTAGTTTGGGCAAGACCTGCATCCAAATAGCAAGCGCAGGCACCAGGCTGACCATCAATGCTTTCCACATTGTGTTCATCTCCAGTCACCTCCGCTTGGCCTTCATAGATCTTGTCCATGCCAAACCTACTGAGAAGCCTGCGGGCCAGCAGCAGGTCAGTACAACAGGCTGTAGCATAATTTGTCAGGCCAACTTTCACACTGTATTTTGGCAGTTCGTGTGCACAGACTGTCTTACCTCCTTCTATACGGTCATACGAAACCTGGCAGATGATGTCTCTGTTAGTTACACGAACTATCACTCTGCATTTGGCTGTGTTGTACTTATTTTTGTCCTGAATCACCAATCGTTTCTGAGCATAGGAGTCAGTTTTACCCTCTCACTGCCTTCTAAATCTTACTTGGTATCTCTTAAAGTAGGTGTTATTCCTGACAGCTTTCACAAACTTCATCCTGTGGAACAGAAACTCTCGATCACAGCACCATACAGACCTGCAGGCCTGGCAGTGCTAGGGGGGAAAAGCAATAATAACAATTTTCAATTAATAATACTTTATTATTATTATGAATATGCTACATTTTTTACCCTCCTGTTGATGGACATCTGGACATTAGATTTGGTAATTTTGAAAATTGCAATTTCTTGTTCTCATACAAGTATTTCTTGGTAACACATGTTTTCATTTATTGTGGTATTTACAGAAAAATAACAATGATTTTCCAAAATGTTCTATCAATTCATACTCTTCCCGCAGTGAATGACTGTTCCCATGGCTCAGTATTCACAATTAATACTTGTTTTGTTGACTTTATTTATTTTAGCCAATATAGTGGATATGAAATGATATTTAATTACAGCTGGTTTTGAAAATCCTTAAGGTACTTCTTTTGATTTTTCCAAATTATATGCTCTCTCTTTTCTCTTTGCCTTACGTTTCTTATTAAACTTTAAGGATAGGGTGGAATAGAAAGTGTTAAATGTGGCAAATGCAAGGCAAACACATTCAAAATCTCTTAGGTTTGAGGTTAGCTATGTGCTACATTGATACAGTGAAAATTCCCTAATTTCCTCATTTTTGAGAATTTAAGAAAAAAAAGAATCCACAAACCTTCTTTGTGCAGGAGCCACTTTTCTTAAATAAGTGTCGCTACCATCCCTCATCAAAGATGATTTATGAAATGTCTTTTCTTCTTCTCCTCCTCCTCCTCCTCCTCCTCCTCCTCCTCCTCCTCCTCCTCCTCCTCTTCCTCCTCTTTTTTTAGTTTATTTGTCTGGATTTTGTTCTTGTGTTTTTCCTTTCCTTTTGAGAGAGAAAATATGAAGTTGGGTGGGTAGGAGGTTAAGAGGATCTAGGTGGAGTTGGCGGAAGGAAAAATGATTGAAATACATTATATGAAAAGACTTAAATAAAAATGCATAAAAAGAAGAAGCCTCTCTTTACAGCACTCAAGAGTCTATCACAAAAACCACAATGGACATAATGTAGAGATGCACAGACAGAGGGGGCCCAGCCCCAAAGGACACACCTCCAGCACAGCTCCTCTGTCTGTGGCTCCTGGAACAGCATGGTTGAGGGAGCATAAAGATTATAAACACCAGAACACCAGGAAATTTGCTGAGAAACAGTCTCTTCTAGAAGTGGCTGCATCAACAAGGTAGAACAAGTGCAACATCAATGGACATGTTAATGCTGTGAGATGTCTTTCTGTACGCTGTGAATATATGCTGCTCTCATTGCTTGATAAATAAAGCTGTTTGGCCAATGGCCAGGCAGAGTAGGTTAGGCAGTACATTCAAACTGAAGAGGGAGGTGAAGAAGGATGGAGTGAGGCAGAAGCTGTGAGCCATTGCCAGGAGACGCAAGATGTGAGTGAACGGATAATGCCATGAAGCCACGTGGCGAAACATAGATTAATAGAAATGGGTTGAATTAAGTTTTAAGAGCTAGTTAATAATGAGCCTGAGTCATAGGCCATACAGTTTGTAATTAATATAAGCCTCTGTGTGTTTATAAGTGGCTGAGAAAACCTCTAGCAACATATTAACATGGAAGGGGGAAGAGTTTTACAGGATACCACACCTTGACAAAGAACTACAGGCAGCTGGTGACAGTTGGAAGGAGACTTTGCCTCTTCCTGGGATGAGCCCTTTTATTGGCTGTCTAATGCAGAGTGGTCAGCCCTGAAGACATATGAACACAAAGAAACAAAAATCCAGACCTAGCAGGTTGTAGCTATATACATAAACACACACATGTATGTGACAATAATAATCCAATAATCAAAGACAAAGCCTATTAACTTGAGAGTCAGGAAGCGTGGAAGGACCTGGGGGAGGAAAGAAGGCGGAAAAGTGATACAACTGCATTTCAATTAAAAACATATTGAAGAAATCTATTTGGAATGAAAAATTAGAAATAGATATTAAATGCATTTCTCTTACTTCTATCAAGGAGTTATTTGGTTTTCTTGTTCTCTCAATGCTATAAAAATAAAAAGATATTAAAACTTAAAAATTTTCAGATATAGGCATAAAAATATACATTTCCTTTTAAATATTACTTTGGCTTTACTCAGGTAAAAAAGGTATCCTCTTTTTTAAAAATTATTATTCAGTTTGAATGTTTTTTTTCCTTGTTTCATGGACTATTTATATATGAAATGTTCAATTTCTAAACACTAATTTCAAAATATATTTCATAATTATTGAATTTTAATTTGATCTCATCATTTTTACACAATGAGCTTATCAGACTTTTAGTTTTTTGATATTTAGTACACTCAAATTATAGTCTATGTGATGGGGGAATGTCTTTTTGTACGCTGTGAATTTGTGTTGTTCTAATTGGTTGAGTAATAAAGTCATTTGGCCTATGGCAAGGCAGCTTAGAGGCAGGCAGGAAATTCAAAGGGAGAGACAGGAAGAAGGAGAGAGAGATGCCAGTCAGCGTCCAAGGAGCAACACGTAATGGGACGCAAGTAAAGCCACCGAACATGTGGAGATACATAGATTAATAGTTATGGGCTAATTTAAGATATATGAGCTAGCAAAAGGCTTGAGCCATGGCCATGCAGTTATACTATAAGCCTCTGTGTGTGTTTACTTGGGGGACGCGAGTGGGAGAGATTTATTCTGACCACCAGCATGCCGGGACACAGAAAAGCTCCAACTACATCTATGGACATCTGGTAAGTACTCAAGGAGACTCTGGACACTTTGCAAATGTTCTTTAAATGTCAGATCAACATCAAACACAGTGGGACAGCTATTTTATGTCCAGGGTTTTGACAGATGTTTATGAAATACTGAGGGACAGAGGCATTAGGGTAGTCACTCATTCTGTTAACCTTTTCCTTTAATGATTAGAATTTCTGTTTAGTCACACATACATTCCTTTTGTACTCACTGGTTTTGGGCCAGTAGGATGTGTCAGTCATCCTACAACTAGAGATTGACTTCTAGGACTCACGTGGTAAAAGGAGATAACCAACTCCTGCAAGTTATCTGTTGACCTCTACACACATGCTGTGGCTCTCATGTATGTACAGGCACATATGCACTCGCATGTGTACACACACACACACACACACACACACACACACACACACACACACATACAACTATTCTAAAGACTCGGGGAAACTTCTAGAGCTCAAACTAGGAATCAAGATATTTATAACTTATTAAATACGGCATATAAATCAGATTACTGGAGTAAATAATGACCTAATTGAGTTTTTGTAGTATTACTTAATAGGGTGGGGGGCTGTGATTAAGTTTTAAAAGAAATTTATTTATGTATTTATTATTTATTTATATTTATTTTGGTGCTAGGAACCAAACCTGAGGCCTTGTGTGTGCAAGGCCAGCTACTCTGCCACTGAGCTAGCTACAACCCCAACTGAGCTCTTACTTTAATAAGTTCAAATTCATTTTATCTTTCCTTTTTTTGATTAAATCCATTCTTTGACTCTTTCATACCTTTGTTCGGTGCATTCTGTTTATTCTGCCCACTCATCCTCTCTTCCTTCCCTCCCACCCATTTCATCCTCTTCTCTTTCCTTATAGGTTTCTCCCCTATGTGTATGCCTTTTTGTTTTGTGACCCACTGGTTTTAGTCAGTACTGTCTGTGTGGCTTTGGGTTTGGCACCATCCTTTGGGACCTTGCGAACAATGGCTGTTCTTTCTCTAGAAGCCATCAGTTAGTTGCCAAAGTTCAGCATGAAGGGGTAGGGCCACATGAGCCTTTCTCAATTTATGATTGGTTATTTATAAGCCCAGTCTCGTGCAGGTACAGTACCGCTGCTGTGACATAATATTTGTAATGGCTGCATCAAGCTCTGAAGATAGCATTTCAAACTCCTTTTTCCTATATTTTGGCTTTAATCTTTCCACTCTCTCTTCCATGATATTTCCCAAGGCTTAGAGGGTTAGTATAAATGTCTTCTTTAGGTCTGAACACCCAGCCATAACTTAGTTTAAGCATCTTGAGTAGCCATGAGTCTCCTTTGCATTTATCATCATTCACATCAAAGAGAAGCTTCTCTGATTAAGGATGAGAGTAGTATTTGCATATGGGTGTAAACATCAGTATTTTAGACTGCAGTTTGGTGCTAGGTCAATTTAGCAAAATAATAGTAATGAGTTCCCCTTAGAGCCTATGATCTTCTCAGCCATGGGGTTTTGACCAAATTTACAGTATTTCGTCTTGTGCCTCGGACCTCAAATCCAATTCAGGAAAAATTGTTTACCTCCTTAATAGTCATGTTATTATTGCACCAGTGAGCACATTTTTGAGAGGCTAGTTGGCATTGCAGTTTGTAGAGTTCATAGCTGGGTAAGACATTGATACCTTTCTCCCCCCATAGCCTGAATAACACCTGGCACTACAAAAGCTAGCCAATAGAAAGGAAGCTTCTAGTTCAGCTCCAGATTATTTTCTCTATACCTTGCAGTCAAAGTATGTGGTGGTTTCAGAAATAGACTGTTTTGTGTTTTTTGTTTTTTTCAAGACAGGGTTTCACTATGTAGCTCCGGCAGTCCTGGAACTCACTGTGTAGACCAGGTAGTCCTCAAATTAACAGAAGCAGCCTGCCTCTGCCTCCCAGGTACTGGAATTAAAGGTGTGAGCCATTTGATTATTATATTCCAGCTGTGATGGGCAACCAAGAGAACTGAAAATAGCTTGTGTTGTTTGGGCTGAGGGGACAGGGCCTTTCTGACAAACACTTCCTAAGGAGGCATCCAGCACCTTGTCCTAAGATTCTTGTTTGACAAACGATGGTTTCTAGGAGGGGCAGCATCCTCCGACGGGGGTTGTGGGGGTTATGTGATTAAACATTTTATGAGGGTTGGACTTGGGAAAATGTTTGACAAAATATGAACAACAGAATGAATCCAAGCGCTTTCTGAATGTGCGTGCTTACCTGGAGGAGTTCACAGTAGTGAGGGAGGAACTAAGGTGACAGCCAGTGGCTCAGAAGTGGAAGTGCATTTTGCAGCTTCGAAATATGCCTAATTTGGGTTTGGCACTCATTGGTTACTCAAGAAAGGGGCCAGCTTAAGAGGAAAGAGCCAAAATGTGAGGATTTAAAGCCAGGAGTAGGCTAATTTTAGGTTATAGACTTTGGACATGGAAAAGATCCTCAGGGTTATATTAACAGAAGCATTTCTCTGTCGGTTCAGGGAACATTTGACAGAGAAAAGATCAAAAATGAAACTGGCATCAACCAAAAGTTGGGTGAGGCAGACAGCTATGCTGATGACTGTGCCCCCAAGACTGGATTCTTCCTGTCAGCTGAAGGTTGCAGAGGATTTGTTTAGGGATCATTACAAAGAAAGGTGAATGTAAGTTTCTGCTTGGCTGTTGCTCTGGGTCTTAAAGTAATGGTATGAATAAAAAGGAGTTCAAGTACATACTACTTAGATCATCTCATGCATTTTATCCCAGCCTCTTTATAGGGAATGAAAATATTTGAAATCAAGATAAAAGTATACTGGAAATATCCTCACATTTTTAGATAGTATAGTTGACATTTAATTCTCTGTGTTGCTTGTCTGTGGGATTAGGGCTAAGGATCAATGTTAGAATGGTTATACCACCAAATCCCCAAATGAATAATGCAAGCTTATAGACTGACTAAATCTTCACAGGGAAATATGAGTTTTCCATGAAGTTTATTTCACAAAAATAAAAACTTTGTTTTAATTCTGAAATTTTATTTTTTCTTTTTGGATATTTTAAATTAAAAATACACTGATGTTTTAATTTTTCCCCTTTATTCTATATTTTTAATTAAAATATAAATATATCACTTTCCTCTTTTTTCTCTCTCATGTACTCTTCCTCCAACCCCTCCCAAGTTCCCTCCACTCTCAAATTAATAGGCCTTTTCCCTTTGATTTATTGTTGTTATATATATGGACAAATATAAAAATACAACCTAAATCCACTTTTGTTATTTGTGTGTATGGTTTCAAGATTGGCCACTTTGAATTAGATAACCAATCAGCATGCTCATCCCTGGGAGATACTAATGCTCCCTCTCTCAGCAGTCATTAGTTGCCTGTAGTTCTTTGTCTAAGGGTGTGAACCTGAAAGATTTCTTTCCTCTTCTGTGTTAGCATGTCTATTTGTACTATCATTATTCATGTCTTGTTTATTCAGCCATTTCTGAGAGAGGCAGTCACAGACTTCCTGGTATTCTGGCTCTTAACAATCTGTCTGCTTTCTCATCTGTGGTGTGTCCTGAGCCATAGATAGCGGAACTGTGATGCAGATGTATCTATTGTGACTGGGCTCCCCACAGTCCATTGCTTTTTGCACAGTTGGCATTTACTATATATAGAATATTTGTGTGAGGGGGAGGCAGGGGTCTGTGAACTTTATTGATGGTATTAAAGAGGCTTTTCCCCTTCTTCTATGGTTATAGGATGGAAATTGTGAAAGAAGTCTGAGTGATGGACAAAAACTCATCAGCAGCCAAGGGCCCCTCTCTTCTTCTCAAGCTCTTGTTGGGTGCGTGGTCTAGGGCTTCTTACACCTGGAGGCCATGTAGGCAATGAGGTCCATGACCTTGTTGCTGTAGCCATATTCATCATCATACTAGGAAATGAGGTCAACAAAGTTGTTGAGAGCAATGTCAGCCCCAGCATAAAAGGTAGAAAAGTTGGCATCACTGTTAAAGTTTCAGGAGACAACCTGGTCCTCAGTATAGTCCAGGATGCCCTTTAGTGGTCCCTCTGATACATGCTTTACCTCCTTCTTGATGTAATTGTACTTGACAGCTTTCTTTAGGCAGCAAGTCAGATCTGATACAGACAGAAGGCCATGTAAGTGAATATCCTATTCAGCTCTGGGATGACAGTGCGCATAGCCTTGGTAGTGCCTGTGGATGTGGGAATGACATTCTGGGCAGGCCAATGGCCATCACACCACAGCTTCCTAGAGGGGCTGTCTGCAGTCTTTTGGGTTGGTAGTTATGATAAGGACTGTGTTCATGAGTTCCTCTATGTTGCCAAAGTTTTCATAGATGATCTTAGCCAGGAGTGCCAAGCGATTAGTGGTGCAAGAAGCATTGCTGACAGTCTTACATGAGCTGTAATAATTTTTGTGGTTCATGGTTCATGCCCATTACAAACATGAGGCCATCAATAGAAGAGTAAGAGATGATGGCGATTTTGGCTTCACCATTCAAGTGGTCCCTGGCCTTTTTCTTGGTGTTGAAGATGCCAGTAGACTTTAAAGCATTCTCAGTACCAGCATTTCCCCATGTGATATTGGGATATCCCTTCTGGAAGATGAAAATGACCTTCCCATTGATGAGAAGTTTCCTGTTCTCAGCCTTGACTGTACTATGGAACTTTTCATAAGTAGAGTCACATTGAAATATGTAGACCATGTAGTTGAAGTTAATGAAGGGATCTTTGCTGGCAACAATGTCTACTTTACCATAGTTGAAAGTAGCTCTTGTGCCCAATATAATCAAATCTGTTCACTCTGACCTTCATCCTGTCTCAATGAGAAGAAGTGGCTGTTTCTGGAATGGGGAGGAACAGAGAGATAAGAAAAGCTTCTTTGATGAGGGGTGATAACTTACCTGGGGGTACAAGGATAATATTTAGAATGTAGTTAAGGAATTATGCTGGGTTAAGTTGCAGTAGTAGATTCTCTTCTAAGATCCATGACTTCACTAGTCCCAGGTAGTTGGCTAGGTTTCTAGTCCAAGCATGATTTCTCATCTGTTCAGCTGACTTTAAGTCAATTTTGACAAATGTTAATTACTATCAACATGTGAGTGCTACTATTACACCTTTACATCTATCTTTCCATGCTTGTCATTGTTCTGGTTCATAGGTGTTACATCCCTATTGGGGAATTTATTAAGGCAACTCCACATAGTCTAAGAAAAAAGGAGGTTTATTTCGAGGGGTAACTTAACAGCTAGTAAAGGGGTTGGTTACAGGATCCAGGATAGGTGAAGTGCAGTCCAGCGGTGTTCTCTGGAGAACTCTGCTTGGTCTACATCCAGCATCCAGGATCGCCAGGAACCAAGAGAGCTGGCACATCTGTATCTCGGGTCTTAAGGGCTCCCATCTTGGCCCCGCCTCAGGGGCAGGTCATAGTTAGGCGTGACAGTTACTGGAAGCCTGTAGTACTTCCAGGTCAAAGCTGGAACAGCTACACACTACATATGCCTGGGTAAGACTATTATTTGTTCCTCTCCTTTGGTAGACTGCATAGTACTTTCTGGTACTATGGAACCTAGAATGTAGGAAGGAAGCTTTAAAGTTGGATCCAGCAGGAATAATTCAGGCCCTATGTCCTAAGTGTGCTGTGTCTTCAGCAATATGGACTTACTTTAAACCTCTGAGAAGCATCTGAGGACAGCAATGACAGCCTATATTGTTTTGAGAGTCATTTGGACTGCCCTGTCTGATCACTTAAGAAGAGGTTTACTACCTGGCACAGGGGTTTTGTTAGTTTATGGCTCTTGTGGGAAGCATTGTCACAGTTCAAGTCGTATAGCCTCATTTAAGCTATATATATATATTTATACACATGCACTTATATGTATTATATATAACCTTATGTAAATGTAAAATAATATCATTTCTTGGGTATTGGTGAAATTATTAAGGCCACTCCACATAGTTAAAAGGGAGGTTTATTTTGTGGGGTAACTTACAAGTGAAGAGATAGGTTACAGGGTCTGGGAAAAGTATAGCGCAGTCCGGCGGTGTTCTCTGGAGAACTCTGCTCGGTCTACCTCCAGCGTCCAGGGTCCAGGAACCAAGAGAGCTGGCCCATCCAGATCTTGCGTCTTCAGGGTCCTCTCTTAGCCCCTCCTTGTAGGCGTGACAGTTACCGAAGCCTCAATGGGGGTTGGAACTTCCAGATCAAAGCTGGAATGGCTACCCACTACATCTCCCCCTTTTGTCTAAATAAGAAGGTTCTAACCTAATACAAGACTGTATACAAAGGAATGGTTTTCAAATATTGTCCAGGAGCAATGAGGGATAATGACCTAGATAAGATGGAACTACGACCAATATGAACAATATCAAGCAAGAAACACATACTAAAATCCAGAGAAGTCTAGAGCGTAGATAAATGGCATGTTACAAAGATCATTCCAAAAGGTGTCCTATCCTAAAGAACCTGAATCTAATACTTAATATGTTCCATCTAAGATATTATATATA
>CABHPR010151681.1:20307-34077 GCA_902168415.1 Peromyscus melanophrys | reverse complement strand
AGCAGTCGAGGCAAGGGCAGTTCTTTGCCCAGTAGGCCATTTTGTGCCAAGAAGACAAACTTCCAAATGGAAATGTCTTAGAAGCCCAAAGTTCTCTTGGGATCAAATTGGTGCTGCCAGGAGCAATTGTGTCTCACGTCAACAGAATTCTAAGTTATTTAAATGCCATATTCTCTAGGTCTATGAAGTGTTTGAAGATTACCTGTCCATCCGACCTATGTATCTGTAAATCTGGATAACCTAACTAACGTAGCTATAGAGATGACAAGCATAGGTGACTATAAATCTATAAGTCTTATCTACCTAAATAACCTAAGGACTAAGGCTTCATGTAAACAAGGTAAAGTTTATAAGCAAATGTATAGTAAAGGACGATGACTTCAAAAATATGACAATACACAAGATATTTATAACAGAGGTAGGAATGTATAGTGCAATATGCAATATGATAATAGTCTTAAATATATATCAATATACAGAATATCCTAAACAGAAGTAGAACATACATACAGTATGACATATATAAATTTACATTTGTTTCAACATACAAATATTTCAAATAAGAGTAGAAATATATGTACATTATAACAAATATAGTTCTGTACTTGTATCAATATACAAATTATCTTAAACAGGAATATAAAAATAGTTTACATTTGTATCAACATGTAAGAGTCCATAACAGTGCAAATTATCTAAGGCTGCTATTTTACTAAATTTGTTTACTAGTATATACAATAACCTACCATAATATCTTATACCTATCCATTCCATTTCTTCTTTTCCCTTTTTTTTGAGACACTTTTTCTTTTCTTAAGGAGAATACTGAGTTGAATATTTTCTTCCACCTCCAACCCTATAACCATCATCCATAACCCTGAGAAATATGAAACCTTAGGGAGAAGGAGCGTCGTTTTCTTAGAATTGCTTCCTGCTGTTTTGGGGGTGATGGTATCTCTATTGGGTACTGTGAGAAAGCTTAGATAGTTAAATCTTAGTTAGACTAACTCTAGATTCCACAGCAAGTCTCAGAGTAATAGGTAAGATTGTCTGAAATTCTGGCAAGAAGTGTAGTATGATGATGATTACCATGGCATCATTCTGGATTGGGTAGAGTTGTTGTTGTTGGGGCCCCACCTTCCATCTGGAGACTTTAGAGATTGCTATTGGAAAAATTTATTTTTTATCAAAATGGAAAGTTTGGATTTAAAGATGTCAAGACATGTAAGAAAGGATTCCGAGAAATCAAGAGTAAGCATGGAGAGAATTAGAATCTTGAAGACAATGGTCCCTTTTTATTGGTTGCCTTTTGTCCCACACCAGAAGGTATAGCATGAAATCTTAACAGTTCTTATTAATAAAATCAAACCTGAGCCGAGTATTGGGGTGAACACTGGAAGGTCAGAGAGACAGAATAAGCCACAGCTATCTCACCTCACCGGATCCTCAGCTGGTCTTGTTTCCTCAGACTGGAGGCCTCTGAGTCCTCATCCAGGATGGGTCTCAGCTGAACTGCTGCTAGAAGCCTGAAAGCTTAACCAGCCACATGCTTCTCCAGGCCAAAGGCTTCTCCAGGCCAAAGGCCTCTCCAGGGCAAATGCCTCTAGTTTCTGGTCCTCACGCCTTATATACCTTTCTGCTTTTTACCACCACTCCCTGGGATTGAAGGCGTGCTTTCTGGGATTAAAGGTGTGGGTCACCACACCTGGCCGGTTCCAATGTGGCCTTGAACTCACAGAGATCCAGAGGGATTTCTGTCTCTGGAATGCTAGGATTAAAGGCATATGCTACCACTGCCTAACCTCTATGTTTAATATTGTGGCTGTCCTGTTCTCTGACCCCAGATAAGTTTATTAGCATACACAATATTTTGGGGAACACAATACCCCCACAAGAAGGCTCTTCTGATATGGGACTGAAGAATCTGTCAACCTTTTCTTTTAGCAATATGCTTGGGTTTAGAGGAGTGAACCAATTCCATCTCCAAAGCCAGCTTGGTTTATAATTGAATTGGAATCACAACTTTTATAGATTGATAGAGATATAGATGTTAGACAGTGAGATTTTACCCTGTGTAGATTGGTACCAATAGATTGATAGAGATATAGATGTTAGACAATGAGATTTTACCCTGTGTAGATGGGTACCAATAGATTAAAAACCTTGGTATTATTTGTGGCTTTTACATTCTTCTTTACTGACCTCCCACCCCACTTAGTAGTTAGAGATCTCTTGCCTGTTTTTCTGTTTTCCATTTTATATTGCTTGCTATTCCACTCTCAAGGACCTCGGATGGTTCCTTTATACTTTCCTGGTTTCTGTGCTTACTCCATGTTGTACATTCTCATCTGAAGATTTGGAGCTAGAAGACATAGATGAGAGAGAACATGTGGCATTTGACTTTCTGAGTCTGGTTTACCTCACTCAACATAATCTCTTTTAGATTTCATGAATTCGTTTTTTCTTACAGCTGAATACCATTCCATGTATATGTACCACATTTTTATTAGCTATTCGTTTTTGAAGTACATTTAGGTTGTTTTCCACTTTCGAGCTATTGTGAGTAGGGCATAAACATTGCTGGGCAGGTGTCAGTGGAGTAGGATGTTGAGTCCTTTGGGCATATGTCAAGGAGTAGAATAGCTGTTGCCAAGGGTCATGTTGCCAAGGAGTGCTAGAACTGTGTCATGTGGTAGACTCATTTTTAGCTTTTTGAGGATTCTCCATGCTGATTTCCAGACAAGGTCTCTTATTGTAGCCCGGGCTTGTCTAGAACTTACATATCCAAGATTGGCCTCCTGCCTTTAGTCTCTCAAGTTCTGAGATCACAAACACAAGCAACATACAACAAAAGATAGCATTTGCTCAAGTAATTTTAATCACTTTTCATGGGGCTGACGAGACGTATCAGTGGTTAAGAACACTGTGTCAGGTGGCTCACAATCACCTCTAACTTGAGCTCCAGGAGACCTGACACCTCTTCTGGCTTTAGGTGAACAAACGGATGTTCACAGATAATCATATATACAGAATTTAAAATAATAAAATAAAACCTTTAAAAAACTTATGTTAGATGTTTTTGCATATTGTATAGAGGAGCAGTAAGCTGTTGGGTAAATGAACTGAAGATCTGGGCTGGGGAAACTGGGTCATGTCCCTTTATCTTCTCGGTGTCTCCTTTTGTTAGGGCTGATACTTCAGAATTAGCAGAGAAACACTAGCAATGCTCAGTGGAAATATTCAATGGGAGAAGTAGCCTTAGCTGTTTCTTGACAGCTAAACTATGCAGCATGCATGCTTACAGTGGTTCATGTTGACACTGAAAAACAACAGATAGGAAAGCCACTAGCCAATTACAAAAGAATCACGATACTGGAATAGTAGTCTTGTTTGTGCCACAGGTTCAGGAGTAGGAAAGAATTTTAATACGCTTAGGGTAGGGTTTGACCTGACATTCTGATGTGTGATGAAGTTGAAAATATGTAACTTGGGATAAGAAAATGATGTGTAAGGCAAGAGAAAGGAAATTTGTGGCTTTTTTCCATTTGAAAGTAATTATGGCTTCCTTTAGCCAACTCCAGTAGATTTAATAACTTTTTGTATTGGAGAAAGGTGGCCTTTGCCATATGCCTACCCCTTCTGTGTTCAGACTACAAAAAGCACAATTTGGAAGCCCAGTACAATTTGTTCATTGTAAAATCCATGCTGTAATTCTTCTTTATGTATTAAAATTATATTCAAGACCCATTTCTTGTGTTTGTGTTGCCTTTTAGAAAAACCAACTGGCAAGTGTCTAAGAGAATTGAGGGAGTAATTTCTAAGTGAGTGATGGGAAATGGTGTCTTTCCACAGGCCATTTCAAAATAACCTTTGGTGAGTCCACAACCCATTATAATTACCTGTGCAAATAATCCACTTCTAATCTTGTGAGCAACGGATGGCTTTGTAACTGTGTAACTGTGTGGACTATTATTGCTTAGATATAGAATGCTTCATGAGGGATAGCTATTCAACCACAGAGCTAAGAGCCAGAGTATTTTGAACTAAAACTCGACCATACAACTAGATATTTCCAGTTTTCTTTTTAGAGTCTTCCCCTCTGTTGATAGAGAGAGAAAGAAAAATATTTCAGAATGTTGTCAAATTGTTTTAAGTAACTCACCACATTAAACAGTTTGTTCAGGCAGAATAAACATTGATTTTAAGAGAAATAATAAGCAAGAAGTTATGTTATTCTCCTTGTTTAACATGTTGAATGCTTCTTTTTAAAAATCACAAAAACATTTCAAGAATTTTATAGATATTTTTAATTTTCTCTTTCCAAAACAGACTTGAGAAATGTATGACTACTTGGAAATGGAGAAAAATGTTTAGAAAATGACCATAATCACCCAGATTCACTTTGTTCCCGAGAGGAGTTTCAATTGCAGGGTACAATATAATCCAGTGACCAGAAGCAAATCTCTCCTGCTGTCAGCTTCTTAATATTTACTTTTCTAAATGTATAATTATGATTAATACCACATTATCTGTGAAGTCCTTCATAGTCCTTGGAAATAGTTTAATACTTATGTGAATTGTGATAGTCCTTCTTTGAAATGTTCACATCAATTTGTACTTTCAAGAACGCCTTTGATTTCCAAGTCTGCCTTATTTTGTTTAACATAATTATTTATATCCCCAAATAAGTGGCTATCATTCTTCTAAAACACAGTTTTGAAGACACTCCTACAGTTCTGAGGAGCAATTGACTGTTAGCCATTAACTAGTCTACTAACTCTTTGCAAACTTTTTTTTTACTGTGATAGTTAATTAAAGAGAGTAGCTATACTTTAACAGTTTAATTCATAATTCAGACTTAATGTTTTACAATATTGAAAGATTTTCATTATGCTGAGTCAATGTGGCCAGATCATTCCTAATCCTCACTTCTCAGTTTTCCTGTGGATTATTATGTAGACTCAAATGAGGCAGTGCTTATCGGGATAAGCACATGGCACAGTTACATGGGTGTCCTCATTAAGAGGGTAAAGCGAATATCCTGGTTTGACCTGGTCATGGTGGAATAGGTGGGATCTGAGTGAGATAGATGTACAAAGACTTCCATGACTAGAAGAAAGTTCTGTGGGCTAATGAAAAAAACAAGAGACACTTTTGATGAACGGAAGTTTGTTTTTTGTACCTTAATTTGTTAGAATACTGTCAATTCAAAGACTAATTCTCCAGTTGTAGGAAACAGTTTATAGAGAGGTGTCAACTGGGTTCAAGGGTGTTCCCTGCACAACCTGGAACTTGGAAATGCCCTTATTTGGAAATGTAGTCTTTCCAGATTGGAATCAAGTATAGGTTGATAAATGTCTCTAATCCAATACAATAGTATCTTTACAAGAATCAGAAAATTTAGACACATGAATATGGAGGAAGACAGAGGCAGAGATTTGAGGCACACATTAGAAGACTGAGGAATCTAGAATTCCAGATATTAGGATAAAAGCTTCCAGTAGATTTTCCCTCGGGGCCTGCGGACATATGCCAGCACTTCCATCTGAGACTTTTTGCTTCAAAAACTGAGAAAGTTTTAGTTGCTTAAGTGATTTGTTTGTAATAATTTGCTTTGCAGAACTAGCCAACCAGAGGGTAACAGGTGGGTTTGATAGTAACTTTAATACTCACAGGTAGCACGCAAGAGGGATTAATATCAGAACTCCTGTTTTATGGTAAGACTTAGAGAGTAGAAGTCCAAAGCAACAAAGGGCAGAATAAACCCAAACTAGAAATAATGGAAAGACGCTCTACTTGAGAAGAACATTGTAATGGAAAGTAGGCCTGGAAGGTAGAGACTCTAAGTCATAAACTTCACGACATTAACAGAGAATCCAACACTCAAAATGTGGGGGAAAAACTGTCCTGTAGGGAGTGAGGAAGAGCTGATGGACAGGAAGAAAAATCTAAATTTTAATACGTTGGGACTGAATATAGCATGGGATCAGAGGAGAAGGGGAAGGAAATAGAAGAAAGAAGGGAGTGGAGGAGGGAAGTGGAGAGAGGGACAGGTAGAGCACAGGAGAAGGAAGAGGACCAGGGTACCAGTTTTAAAGTTTTCCTTCACAGACCTTAGCTTTCTGGCCCTCTCTTCTCTTTCTTTGATTTCTTTGTATGGGGAGAGGCTCTATGTTCTTAGACTTTCTCTAAAGAGCATCTCCTAGCAGTTCTTGGAGTCCAGTCTTTGCTTCTGCATCTGAGGTTGTTGCTGCTGACATTGTCCTACTTAGCATTTAAGCAATGGACCCTGACCCTCTTTGTTTATCTGCTCCCTAACTATCCTGTATTTCTCATACATGTCTTAGAGAAACTTCTGGGTGAGCATGGGAAGGAGAAGCAGAGAGGCACAGCAACATGCTGGACTCAATGTGGGTGCACAAGAAGCCCTCCATAGATGACCTCTGGGTAGGTACTCTAGGTCAGTAGAACATTAACGCTCTGATCGCTACCATATGTTGACTCAACATTCAAACACACTTAAATAACTCTGAGTTTTAATCGTTGTTCAATATAAGTTCATCATCAAAATAAATCACAGGAGATTGTATATACTGAAGGTTGTCTTTGAATATTGAAAGATTAGGTCCTAACATTGGAAGGTAACACAATTAGAAATGCCCACATTTGGCTGTGTTCACTTGTTGCCAAAAATCTTCTCAAGAAAAGTGAAAAAGAAATCACTCATTCATTTGGAAGGTTTCAAGTCTCCAGATGTTTGGCATCATGTGGACTGAACGTTAGGTGACTAATTGATTGGGCTCTGATTCCATGTGTTTGGCATTGTGGATAGATTCTGATTATGCTTTCTGATAGGGAAGTACAATATGCTTTATGCACACATTTGGGACACAAAGCTAATAGTGTCACATGGATTTTTCCCCTTTGACCCCCATGGACACAGTTCAGCTTCACTTATGATTTTTAGTTCCACAAAAATGCAGGTGCAAATATTTTATTGCCTTTGTATCTCATAAAACACTAAAAGAGTTGAATGAGAAAATAAGTCTGTTCCAGAAGAAAGTCTTTCATCCCAAGAAATAAGATTTTCCTCTCTTTATTCCAGCAAATGAACAATAAAAATCCATGAAATCATAGTATCACTGAGATGAGAATAAACACTGGGAGATGACTGTTTTCTTTTAAGGCAGGACTGAGGATTGAGGATTAAGACAAAGAAACTTTTAGTTAGATGGTACTTGAACTGAACCCCCTGGATAACTTTAGTACATCATGGTTTAGAAGATGCAGGGATATGACCAGGTAACTATCTATCTACATATGATGATGAATTCTAGGCTTCTGTTTCCCTAAGGTGAATCCATTGCTTGGTGTTTATCAGGTGGACTGCGCTATTCACTTCAACTGGCTGTATACTTTTAGTGGAATTATAATATAAAGTGGGGGAAACAATCAATTTAGGGACTAGCTACCTACCGGAGAAGATAATTACATTAAGACACTCAGCCAGCCCTGTAAGCATTTCCTTCACTATATCTAATGATTCAATTCAAACAATAGTGACAGAGTTGTTTCATTTGGGAAGCCTTAGTGATTTGGGACATGTAGAACTAGGTAGGATAAAAGTCATGAATTCTAAGGAGTATTGGGGAATATCAAGCAGTTTTATAAAAGTACACTACAGGGAAGAAATAGTACAAAGTAAATAGTTATACATAGTCCATTACCAATATTTTGAGGCTATCGCCTTTGAAAGAGTTACCAATATTATTTAGGTTTGTGGAATTTTTCTTTGTTTTGGCATTTTTTCATCTTACTGATCTTCTGCCTGTTGTTTTGATTTTCATTTTTTTTGCAAGAGAGAGAACAAAGTTGTGTGGGTAGGGAGGGAGATGGGGAAGATCTGGAAGAAGTTGGAGAGGGAAAACAGGATCAAAATATGTTGTATGAAAGCACTTAAATAAAAAGAGAAACTAGGAAGCATTGAAAGACAGTCCTCTCTGCTTTCATTTGACACAGACACTGATAAAGAGCAAACAAAAGAAACCAAAGCAAGGAATGACAATTAAAGGCTTTCTGTCATGAATGGGCTCGAAGCATATCAGCATATTAAAGCCATCTTCAAGCATGTAAGTAACTATCATTTGAGTGATGAAGTGTCAGTGGTACCATAAGTGCTGTCAACAAAAATGGCAAAGCCTGATGAGTTTACTCAGTCACAAGTGATCAAATAATTAAAAGATCAAGTGCAAAAGGGGAAAAATTCATAAATATTTATGCATCAAAAGAAACTGAGACAGAACCACACAACACATGAAAAATCATTAGGATAGATAGTTGTTGCAAGAGATTTGTGAGAAAAATAAACTTTGGCAATGGAGTCCATACTATTGCTAAGATAGATTCTCAATTTTGGTTTAAAATGAATTACTACAGTCCAGTAAGCATGGCTCTCAGAGTGCCTGAGAAGATGGCTGCCATATGCTTAGCTGGGAAGCATACAGCTGCAGCGATGCACAGTCCACTCTAGAGAGTTTTAACAAAGTGCCCAAAATGTCTAGTTTGATGGAAATAAACATAGAAATATGGAACTTGGGAGAACAGATTAAACAAATGTAGGAACAGGAATGACAACATAAAAATGGTTATTACAATGACAAGAAACTTGTAATAGTTATCAAAACCTTTCTGTATGTTATTCAATTGTACAGATAAAGTCTGCTGTGTACGTGTAGAAATCAATACAGATGACAAAATGTAGGTTTTTTTCGAGGGGGGGGGTAAAGAGACTACAGGATCTTCTAGTAGAGAGTAGATTGTTGAAATTGAGATAAGGGAGTGATTGTAATAACTGGAAATGATGACGTGGAGGTATTTATTCATGGAGTGTGTGGCCAAGGAAGGACACTGAACAAGAGTGGAAATTAAGCTCTGGTAGAACCAGGGTATTGGGATAACCATAAAATTAACTGGTACTTTTTATGACTGACTCTTGGCTTTTTGAGTTGTTCATAAATATTTTCCACTCCATTGTTAGAAAATAATTCTATGTTTTTTAATAATGCTGGCCAAGTGTACTGGGTGAAGCTGAAACATGGAGGAGATCCATCAACAACCCCCAGGACAAGTTTCTTACACTTACAGACTTGAAAGGAAAGGAAGTCTCTGACCTTAGAGGTAGAAGTCCCTAAGTTTAGAAGGGAGGGGTCTCCAATCTTAGCAGATGAGTGAATGTACTAGATATTCAGCCTTAATTCAGGAATCTTATTCTACCCTTCTTTGAGGCTACTGCTGCTAGAAGTTTAGCCGATTAGTAAAAGTGTTAGATAGTATATAAATAAGACATGACTGATCCCCTTCCCAGGCAAGCCTCTTGACCTAACATTCTAGCCTTTTTGCTTATATAAAAACAAAGGGACTTTACAGATCAAGGGCTAGAGAAGGGTGGGGCCTAAAGAATTTATGGGTGTGAATCTGGGCATTCTAGGCATCAAGGCTCTATCCTTTTACATCCTGTGACAGTTGGTCAGTTGGTTATCTTTGAGTCAGGAAGGGTACCAGTATTAGCTCATCAAGAGGATATTATCCAAAAGAGCTGCTGCTTGGTCTGGATGAATAGAGTTAATAGACTAGAAAGGAGCCTTTAAATATAGGAATCAAATAGTTATTAAGGAAGTGACAGTAGGTTTGGCCAATCGTAACTCTGATTCCTGTTGTCCGATTAAATGCTATACAACTCTGACCTGGCCAGACTAATTTTTATTCATCAGAGAAGTTGACAGAGGGGCCAGACTTGAGTGCTGTTATAGGAAGAGAGGGCAGTTTTTTTTTAAAAACATAATTTTGTAATTGATTCTTTGGGAATTCATCATATATCCCAATCTTACCTATTTCCCAGTCCCTCCATATCAGCCCTTTACCCTTGCAGTATCCTACCCCCCACACAAGAGAAAATTAAAATTAAAAAATATATTAATTAAAAAAAAACCAAAAAAGCACTTTGCTCCTTCATCTTTCCATCCTCTGCATCACGTCTTCATTCATCTTAATGGCACTGAGACCTGCAGTGTATCACGTAGTAGATACTTTTGTCCAAACAACTTTATTTGCAAATGTTCTTTGTGAAGTGTGTTGTCAGTCAAGTTCAAGGCTTCCGGCTTCTGATACACCATCAATACTGAAACCTCACTGAAATGCCTTCCAGATATCCTGCTGTTGCCCCAGTCACAGAGATCCTGAGGCTATGGGACTCAGGGTCAGTCCTTTTATGCACTCCAGCAGGTCCAGATGAGGCAGATGTTGGGGTGTGCCAACTTAAAGCCCTGGATCTAGGCCTGGGTGGTAGCTGAGTTGGTCAGTCTGGGCCTCTGCTGGGACTGCTTCCCTCAGGTGAGGGGTAGGGTCAGCCAGAGAGCAGTTTTTTGTTGGACTATGTGTTTGTTGGAGTCAGAGTAGGTTAGAATCAGAAGAATAATGATGAAAAACCTGATATTAGGTGTGATAAAGTTTATGAGGTTTCCTTATAATCAGCAGTCTGTTATTAATTTAAGTAAACCATCAGTTTCAGTTCCTGGGATTGGTCTCTAGAGACAGAATTGAGACAGGTTTATCTGAAGGAATTCCGCTACCTAGTGATATAGAGACATCAGAAACGAGGGAGGTGAGGGAGTAGTTTCATGGGTTGTTTCTGCATAAGAAACAATCTCCAGGAGATCACTGGAAGGGGTGGGGTCAGCTGTGACTCTCCGTGAGCTGCCCCTCCAGGACAGGATGAAGAACTGAACTGGATCTGGTGTAACTGTGGGTGTGTCCTGTCCTTTGTAGGGACAAGCTGGCTTTATCCCAGAATGAACTTTATATCAGAATTGCACCTGGGTACAATGGCATCGGTACATTAGATAAGGAGGGAAATCCTGGTGAGGTTCTGGTTAGCTATAAAATTTGTGAAGAAGTATTTTGGACATTGGGTCGTTTGATGATGCCAGCTACTTACAGCAGGGGACACTGGGATATGGTGGAGATCCCGTAGCAATGATGGTTAACTTTTATTGTCAACTTAATGAGATTTGGAATCATCACAGACTCAAACCTCTGGGCATGTCTGTGTGGGATTTTCTAGATTAGGTATTGACAGGGGGAAGAACCACTCTAGATGTGGCTGGCGCCATTCCATGGGCTGGGGTCCTGGCCTGGATAAACAGGAGAGAAGGAGTTGAGCAGCAATGTTCCTGTCTCTGCTTCCCGACTGCAGAAGTAATGTGACCAGTTACCTGAACCTCTTGCTGCTGTGCTTTCTCCAACATGGTAGACTGTGTCCTTGAGCTGGGAGCCCAATGTCCTTCCCTCCATACACTGTTTTTGTCAAGTCCTTTATTGCAGCAATGAGGAGATAGCTAGTATACCTGGGCTGTTTCATGCTTGGCTCAGCATTCAAAGAGCAATCCTAGCAAAGGCTGCGGGGCTTAGTGACGCCCAGGCTTGGAATTCACACAATGGCACTTTGGCTACCTTGTTGAGCACAGTGATTTGTCAGCTCATCCAAAATTCACATGACTATCCTAGGTGAAAAAATAGGCTCCTTCTTAATGAATGGAACTGTAAATGTTGCCCCCCCCCCTTTTTTTGCAATTAAACTCATTAACTGTGCCATCATTCTGGAGGCTGGATGGCAGGGTAAAGAAATGGGTTTCCTGGAAGACCAGTTAGAAGTTTGGGAAATAGATTCTGCAAGCCTGAGGTAAAATAGAAGCAGCTTAGGTGGGGAAATATTTCATCTCAGTTGCATCTAGAAGTGAGAAAGTATGATGAAGGGAAGACTTGCTCCGTGGCTTTGTAGTTGATGTGTGAGCAGGGATGCTGTTGCAGGCCATGGAAAAGTGTAGTTGCCTTACCGAATCTCCTGCTCCCCCACTCTTCTTACAACCTTATGGAACTTTAGTGTAAAAGTCTATTTATGTGTTGGCAAAGCTTTAAATTGCATCTTGAGTCAATTTTTAGTGGTGAACCATGAGTGGGAAGTGTAAAAAACACCCAGTCTTTGGCAACTACTTTGTCTTTCTGGGCCTCTCCCAGTTTTGCTGGTGGCTGTGTCATTCTTCATACTGAAATAGATTTTGGGCTAGCACAACAAGCCTTTTGTGCACTATATATTTAAGCCTCTGAGGTAGTGGAAGGCATCCTGGATACAGTAGAGACTAGCGGTAGGTATTTGCTCAGCCTTTATAATTGTCTGGTACCATGTTCAATGATGTACTGAAGATAGTCCTTGCCGTAACCCAGTTCAGGTGCTACTGTTATCATTTTCATATATAGTGAAGGGACAGAGTCACAGTAGCTATCAATCTAGAGGACACTGGAATTAGCATGCCTGGGGTAGAACCTTAGTGCTATCACCTACTGGCTATTGGATGCCTTTCTCCTGGAATGCCCAGTGCCCTGGAATATGACTGAAAATAAAATAAGTAGAAGCTTCTATCAGAGAACTGTGTTTCCAGCTAGAGGTGGGGCTAAGCCAAATGAGCCCCGCTAATCATCAAGGGTGGTATTTGAATAGCTGTCATGCTAACACTATAAAGTTTAATTATTGCTATACCAATGATACATCATATCTGATACTCTAGTATTAAGATCTGCTCTTTGGTTATCTTGTCCTTATCTGGAAAGCAGATGCCTGGTTATAGGTAATTTTCTTCTTTGAACTAGAAATAGCATTTGAGTATTTACCTGCATGAGTTTAACAAATTTAGTACCTTCTCATGCCCCATCTCTCTTGCTCTCTGTGGCTGTTCCCTGAAAAATCATTTTTGGCAGTTAACACCCCCTTTCTAATAAGTTGTTCACCCTGTGGCTTTATTTGGGTTTGGTCAGATTCAGGCCACAGTTCAGATTTGCTCATACTCTGGAGGCTAAATTTAAGAATTGGCTCTTCAGTTCACTATTAAGTAAAATCAGCTTTTCTTCTTTTGAATACTTTTCCTATCAATAACACAAAACATCAGTGGATAATAAGGAGGAGGGAAATCTGGAAAACCACAGGGAAAATAATCTTTTGTTTATTATGATTGGTGATGGAAACCGATTACATAACTTACTATCATTAGTTTTAGAGTAGAAAATAAAACCCACAACTACACAACGGCTATTTGAACATGGCAGTTGGTGTTTACCAGAGGGGACAAGAAAAGGAATTTGAGGTCATGGAGTTTATATTCCTGTAGTAAGTAGGAAGTGGGTGAGGAGCCAAAAATCAAGACAGAAAGGTGGATGGAGTTTTCGTTTGTCTTTCTAATATCTCTCTAGTGAAGCTGAGGCTTACTGGAGGTGATTCTTCTTTTAATACTGCTAAACATGAAAAGGAGATACATTTATATTTTAATGTAGTTATAAATAGTAGCATCCATCTTACATAGTTCAAGATTCCTCAGGCAAATGTGATAGATCCTACAAGATGAGGGCTGGTTCCTCAATCTATGGCTGCCATGAATATGTTAGTAGATGATCTGTATGCAGTGACCCAACAAGGCTTCTGGAGGAATTCCCTTTAATCCTCTTGTGCCCAAGAAGATTCTGGTTTTCTGGGTTTGTGTTCTATCTATCTATCTATCTATCTATCTATCTATCTATCTATCTATCTATCTATCTATCTGTCTGTCTGTCTGTCTGTCTGTCTCTGTCTCTCTGTCTATCTAATCTATCTATGTTCATCATCATCTAGTGTGTGTGTGTGTGTGTGTGTGTGTGTGTGTGTGTGTGTGTGTGTGTGTGTGTGTG
>CABHPR010151681.1:0-20297 GCA_902168415.1 Peromyscus melanophrys | reverse complement strand
GTGTGTGTGTGTGTGTGTGTGTGTGTGTGTGTGTGTGTGTGTGTGTGAAGTGTACGTGTATGAGCTCATGCCAGAGCATGTGTGTGGGTATCAGCAGACATTGTTCAGGAGTTGATTCTGAAACCTATCATGTGGGTTTGGCAATCCAACTAGGTTCTTAGACCTGAGGACTGATCCATCTTGTCAGCCCTGGTTCTGTGACTGTAGGTGGATAGGACATCAACCACTTATATAAGGAAATGTATCAGCAGTGTCATTAGAAATTGGAAAAAAAACCATTTAGATGATGAGGCATTTTTTTGCTGTTGTTGTTGTTAGGAGCTATAGTGGTTTGAAAGAAAATGGCCCCTAAGTGGAGTGGCACTATTAGGAGGTGTGGCTTTGTTGGAGTAGGTATAGCATTGCTGGAGAAAGTGTATTACTATGGAGGCAGGCTTTGAAGTCTCATATATGCTCAAGTCACACCCAGTGTCTTTACTTCCTGTTGCCTCTGGATCAAAATGTAAAAGTCTCTAGTACCATATCTGCCTGCACACTATACTCTCAGATCCATGCTTGCTGCCATGATGATAATGGACTAAACTTCTGAAACTATAAGTCACCACCTCAAGCAAATGTTTTCCTTTATAAGAGTTGCCGTGGTCATGGTGTCTCTTCACAGCAGTAGAAACCCTAAGACAGGAACACAACTGAAAATATGTCCTGGACTAGGGATTCCTCCCTTCTGAAGCTCATTTGGGAGCCTTGTCTCAAGACTCTTTTCTCAATAACACTGTGTGGTTGTCTCTTTATCTCATCCAAAATATGACCCATACCCTTATTGGAATACCCTTATTGAGATTGTAGTGCTAGACAGAGATAATTCTTTTAATTTTTAAGTGTAATGTTTTCAAAATAATTAAGATAGGTTTTTTTTCTATGTAGTACAGGCTGGTTCTGAGTTCTCAACACTCATGCCTTCTCCAGAGTCTTAAGACTTCATGTAGCCATTACCACTTCTGATCACAGATAGGAGCAATTTATAACAGAACTTTGGGGATTTGATCTGACTTTACCATGGTGAGCTTCTCTTTTTGTATTTTCTATGATTACAGATATTCAATAGTATTGTATTCTTGTCCACTAATGATCACTCACTGTACCTAGTAGCTATGAATATGGAGACTGGAAGCATTGCCTGGACTTGAATTCTGGCTGTTCCATTTTCTGGCTGTATAAACTAAAGTGATTACTTATCTGACCTAAGTCTCAGCATATTAATTTTAAAATGAAAATAAAGATACTCCTACTTCATGATAATCATAACTCAATGAGCTCATGAGCTAGGGCTTTGCTGGATACACATAAAAAATATAAATATTAGTAATTATTATTGAGCATTATGTAGATCTACAACACTGAGCTATGGCCATAGGGAATATAATAAGTTATAATAGCAACTAATCACTCTAATTTATGTTCTTATGAAAGTAAGAGAAACCACAATTACAGTACACAGGAGGAATGGTAGACATTTGAATCATAGTTTTATTTTTAATATGGCTTTGCATGGGATCCACAATTTGAGCAAACTCTTGAAGTGCAAGTACTTCTTTGATAGCCACCCATTAGGTCTAGTCCAGACAGACAAGCACTACTCTCATCTTTAGTTAGTGATGCTTCTCTATGTCGTAAATGGCAGTGAATACAGAGACTCATGATTGCTCATAACTGATTGTTGAATCCAGCCTTAAACAGAACATTTATGCCACTCCTTTTAAAGCTCAGTGAACCTTGAGAAAGACAGAGCAGAAAGAATGTACGAGTCAGAATATAGGAAGAAGAGTTATGGAATGCTATCTTCAGGGAATTCCACAGTCTTATAAACATGGTCTTACATTATGTGTGATTATCTGAACAAAACTAGGCTTGTAAACAGTAAGTGTGGATCTGAGAGACTCATGGGGCCCTACTCAACCATGCTAAGCTACTGTCTGCTCATGGATTCTGGGGGAGGGGCATACACTTTCTTGAGTTGTATATCTACTGCTGAGCCCATCAGGCTCCAAAGCATAGTTGTTAGACCTATGCCCACACAAAAGATCCTAGCCAAAAATCAGTCAAATGCAAAAGGCATGAATGTGGAAAAGGTGTGTGTGTGTGTGTGTGTGTGTGTGTGTGTGTGTGTGTGTGTGTGTGTGTAGGGGATAAGACAGGAGTGGGAGAAACATTAGAAAGCATGGAAAAGGGTGAGAAAAAACAGAATGTTTTCTTTATATATGTATGAAATTGTCAAAGAACAAATTTAGTCAATAAAAATTAATACCTGATAAGTTGGTAAGGAATAAAAGTGTGTTGCTATGCAATACAATGGCAGAGTACTGTATAAAGAACTCCTTCATTATAGACATAACATTTTACATGGTTATATACATGTTTAAAACACTCTCCCTATAGTGGTGCAACGGTGGCACACATGTTAGAGGAGTAACCAACCCCTTTCTGACTGGATTTAAGGTCCACTTTGTGAGATGCACCCATACCTGACACTGCTAAAGTGGACCAAGAACCCATGACTGGATAGATCATGGGCCTAGGGGAAATATAATTCTGTCATACTAAAGGAATATAGCAATAAAATGACTCTTAGTAACATACCGCTATACCTATAGACAGGTGTCTCATTCAGCCTGCATTACAGAAGCTTCTTACAGTAGGTGGGAATTAATACAGAGACCCACAGCTAGACACCGTGCAGACAGCAAGAGTCTTTGGAGCAGTCAGTGTTAAATGCGATGTCTTCATTGAAGCCCTCCACTTCAGGCTCAGGGATCTATGTGAAAGAAGAGAAAGAGGGTAGAATTTTAGAGCCAGAGGTGGATGAATCCAAGGAAAAAGTATCTTTCAGACACAATAGGACTGATACACATATGAACTCACAGAGACTGTGGAAGCATGCGCAATACCTGCACTGGTTCAAGGCAGGTAGGGTCCCAGCACTGAAAGACGAAGGTGGGCTCAGGGTCCTAACTCTGATTAAGAAACTATTGTCAATTGATACCTACTAGAAAAGGGAGAATCATTTGTCTCTAATGGAGTGTCTGTGGTCATGTCAACCACACTCCAGGGCAGGGCCCATGCCCAGAAGTAGTTGGCCAACCCAAAACAGACTCCATTTTTTTTGTTGGCCTTTTGTTTCATTTTGTTTTGTTTTGGTACTTTCTGCCTATTTGTTTTGATTTTCTTTCTCCTTTTGAGAGGGATTTTCAGAGGGTCTAGACACATTATTCTCTTGATTTCTTTTCTTTCACATCCCCCAAATATCTATAAAACCCCCAAATCTCAGAAAATTCTGCATGCCCCATTGCCATTGGCAGAGTTCAAGCCCACACAATTCCTTACACTATGATCAAAGTTGTCCAATGTCTCCCTGTAGCCATTTCAGACTTCTAAAGTTTATCCTTTTAGATTTCAAACCCACATATTCACATATCCGCCAGCCAAATCATCCTACTATTGAAATGTCATTAATAGTGCTTTACCAATGGAATATAGCTGACTCTTTAATATGTAACATTCTTCATAATTCCTTCCCACTGATCTCAGAGCTTAAAGTGTTTCCAACTTCCTCTTACTTTCTGTGCTTCAGTAATAAAATACAGACACTAATTCTTGGGATGTAACCACAGACTGGAAAAAAATCTGAGCATCCTTTGGAAAGTAGCACAGCATTTTAATTCAACAACTAATTATTGACTGTCTG
Organism: Peromyscus melanophrys; assembly: GCA_902168415.1. NCBI lineage: Eukaryota > Metazoa > Chordata > Mammalia > Rodentia > Cricetidae > Peromyscus > Peromyscus melanophrys. The sequence continues at coordinate 16,555 of CABHPR010151681.1, read as the reverse complement.
CACTGTAGTCTAGAGATTTTGACAGGTACAAATAATCTAGGGTGCCCATTAGTCTTGCTCTGTGAGGGGCAATCCCTGTTTATGTTTGAAATCTAAGGGTAATCACAAATATATCTTTGTACCCTTATTTTGAGTGATAAACCATGAAGCCACCCACATAAGGGGTATATTTTTTGCTCTCATGGGAGTGCCATTTGGATACACAGGCAGGAAATTATTGGAGAACAATACAGAACTCACTATATTCAAGCACTAAACCCTTCAGATGGAGTCAACAAGTGTTATGTTGTCCATTTCAGCAAGGGATAAAAACATCAGAAAAGATCCTCAAGGATAGATAGAGAATGGAAGAGGTTGCCATTCCATGTCAGAGAAAGGGAAGGGAGAGCCATAGGGGCGGGAATATGCTATTTTGTACCTCACTGAGGAAACCAACGTGAAGAGTCTGTTGGATGAAATATGGCTATTTGGTGAGGAAGCATGGGCTCTAGACTGTACGAACTCTTGAGATTTTTCAATGCATAACTGAGGAAATGTGATCATAGTGGCAACTTTGAAAAACTGACCCAAGTGTGATGAGTAGAAGATTGTCACCTGTGCTTAGTGGCTGGAAAAAGCTAGAGTCCTCAGATCATTATAAATTCTTTCATGTAGGCTTCACTGAGGGAGAAATCTTAGCAAGGCCTGGGACTGGATAATGTTGCTTGAGGAACTGACATGGAACGACTCTGATGGCAGAACTGGCCAGACAAGAATTGCCCGGATGAGGAGAAAGGTTCGGCATACGATGGTAGGTCCTTTCCTTGCCAAGAGACCCTATGGCTGTTATTGTTTTATTTTTAACGAGAGGAAGAGGAGACATGAAACACAGTGGTGGATTTCACATGGCATATATTTACAATATAGCTACATGTGATCACTCTATGTTCTTGCCTATGCTGCACTTTGTACATTTATCAAAACTGAGATAAATATTTCTTTTCCACATCAAGCTTCTCTCATAAGCTGGAGATTCTATTTGAGTAGAATATTCCGTAAATATTTTACCTTTAGGGCTTTGCACAATTAACTTCATGAGTAAATCAGCTAATAGTGACATGAGGGTGGAATTTGGGAATTCAGTTTTCACTTGGAGAGATTAAAAGATCTTCAAAATAAAGCAAAGCAAAACAAAACCAAAAAACATAAAACAAAAGACAACCCCCCCCCCCCCATGGAACTTGATGTACCTTGTGAGGGTAAAACTCAGCAAGAAAATGCAATCAGTTTCAGTGCTTCCTGTAGGCTGCTAGGGATTTAAAAAAATATTATTATGTGTGCCTGTGTGTATGAAGTACATCTATGTATATGAGCACACACCTCACTGCACTCATGTGGAGGTCAGACAACAACTTTGTGAAGTTAGTTCTCTTTTTCTACCTTCATGTGGATCCTGGGTGTTGAATTTAAGCCATCAGGATTTCATAGAAGGTGCTTTACCATCTTGCCAGCTCCTGTTATCGTATTTCTTTTCCACATGTTTTTTTTTTTTTTTTTTTTTTTTTTTTGGTTTTTCAAGACAGGGTTTCTCTGTGTAGCTTTGCGCCTTTCCTGGAGCTCACTTGGTAGCCCAGGCTGGCCTCGAACTCACAGAGATCCGCCTGCCTCTGCCTCCCGAGTGCTGGGATTAAAGGCGTGCGCCACCACCGCCCGGTGCATAATTTTATAAGAAATACGATAACAGAGCCGGGCGTTGGTGGTGCACACCTTTAATCCCAGCACTCGGGAGGCAGAGGCAGGCGGATCTCTGTGAGTTCGAGGCCAGGCTGGGCTACCAAGTGAGCTCCAGGAAAGGCGCAAAGCTACACAGAGAAACCCTGTCTCTAAAAAAACCAAAAAAAAAAAAATTATGTGCAAAATTATTACCTGATGCCTCTTCTTTTAGCTAGGCAGGCCACACAGTGTTCCCTGCTTAGATATCCATCCATCTTGCTCTCTTTGTCTCCTGAAGTTTCTAACATTACCTAAGTTTTTACATTTTAAGGCCCCATTTCTTTTCCCATTCCTCTCAAAGCCTTTCATTGTTAATTGTAGTACTATAGCTTGAAGGAGCTTTGAATCAGATAGCTATGGTTCAAGTTATTCGGTCTCACTAGCAAACTCGGACGATTTTCAAATTCTTTCCTTTCTACAGGCTTTTTGTACAATAAAGACAGTAATAGAACATAATATTGAACAGAGTTACTCATTGAGATTACTAAGTAGACATGTCTTGAAAACATAGTGGATGACACAGGGCAAGGTCTCAATGTATAAGAGTGATAATATATATAAAAGTAGGCTGTTGCTAAAAAAATGGTTTTCAGTTTACCTAGAAGCAGCAGACGGGAGTGAAGGAAATCATTGAAGTAGGTATACACATTGAGAAGGATGCATACGGACTAAAGTGTGGAGGGAGTTAGGAAAACTAAGGTAAGTCCTTAAGTTCTCAAATAGTAATTCTCAGCCTTTTCTGATTTAAGTATTTTATGGCTACAGGATAGACTGCCCCCTTGAAGGAAATTCTGTGTGCAGGCTAGTGAATGTGAGTTAAGCTCTGCTTTATCTGATAATGGCTAGATCTATGTAGACAGCCCTTGGACTTATGTAGCTGAGAAAGGGGAGAACTGAATATTCAATGTTTACTGGAAATGATAGGCTTGGCAGGGGTGGATCTGAAGGTCTGGATCCAAATGTGGAATCCATGTGTTGCATTGATTCTTTTTGCTTTTCTGGTAAGACTGTGAAAGTAATAGAAGCACGAGCTGTTTTCTAGAGAATTTAAGTGGTAAAATTGGTCACTGATACTAACGGATCTATGTTAGACTTACCTCTTTAGCTTGATCTTTTGATCTATGAGTCAGCCCTGCATTGAGCTTTGAGGTGTGCTGAGGAGAAAGGCCTTTAGTCCCAGGATAAAGGCTATAAATGAGAAGACATCAGTGAAAGACTTGCTTGCCTCGATGTTTCTGAGAAGGGACATCTTGATGGAATTTAGGGTCTTGGGTAAAAATGGAGACTTGTGTGTCAGGTATCACAGATAAATTCAATGAACTTATAAGGCCACAACATTCTTCAGTATTTCCTTTACTGTACTGCTGCAGAGATGGCGGTTCTTTGTAATATACTGTGTTTGCTTAAACTTTTCGATACTGTGGTTGATAATTTAGATGGCCAATCTGAATGGAATAATGCAGGGCATGAGTCTGGAGAGTTGGCTCAGTGGTTAAGAGCACTTGCTGTTGTTGCGAAGGACCCAGGTTCAATTCCCAGAGCCTACATGGAGGTTCTGCACTTCCTTAGACATCAGCATGCATATAGTGCACAGACATACATGCAGGCAAAATACTCATATACATAAAACAGGAGAAATAAATCTTAAAGGAAAAAATGTCCTAAAAAAATACCAGGGCATTAGTGAGGAACACCTTTTGAGTTTGTCTGTGAGGGCGTTTCCAGAGGAGACCAACTGAAGTACAACAGGAGCCCTGGAGGTGAGTGATCCATCAACCCGGCTGGGATCCTTGACTGAACAAAAAGAGATGGAGAAAGCCAACTGAGCAGCGGTGCCTCCTTTCTGCATTTCCTCATCTCCAGAGATGTGAACAAGAACAGTGCACACTGCAGCTCCTGACACTGAGCCTGAACATTTCCTCCTTAAGTTGATTCTTGTCAAATATTTTGTCACAGCAGTGAGAAATGTAACTAATATATATATATATGCCTTCACTTCTGGTATATATAGTGGTTTTACTAAGACTCTAGAACTAGCATTAAAATGCAATTACAAATTTTAAAATTACCAAATTAACAGTTTCCACAAGTATTTTGAATGTTTAGTAATTGGAAGAGATTATACCTATGTTTATAAAAATTAATAGTAAAGTATTTTTTGACTCTTAAGGGATCTACAAAAGGTATACAACATATCTATTTTATCTATTTCTGTTGCATCTTTTTAAGATCTTGAGGAATAAAATTCCTAGGAGTTGCCATCTCCCATTTTTTCATTCAGAATTAGGAAATGCTCTATACTCATTAATTTTTGTGTAATTTTCTGATAATACTTGAGCATAAGAATGACATTTTTTTTTACTTTAAAGACATAGTTATGGCTGTGGTTTCCAATGCCAGTTGTTATGGATGGACCTAGTAACTTAGATTCATGCAAAATTGCAGCTTATGGTGCTGATGTTCCATCCATATCCCAGAGACTTATTACTTTAGGAAACACAACCTAAGTATTCTCCTTATATATGTATTGGACTTACTTTGGTTGTATCTTACAAACTAACTAAATATTTGAAAACCATAATTTATTTTGATGAAATTATTATCCAACTGATTTATTTGCCTTATATTTATCTGTAGCTAGAGTTTTCCTGCCTGGTCCACAGTCAGTACAAACCTCTCTCACATGCCAGTCCCACAGTTGCTCAGACCCAACCAAGTAAACACAGAGACTTATATTGCTTACAAACTGTATGGCCGTGGCAGGCTTCTTGCTAACTGTCCTTATATCTTAAATTAATCCATTTCTATAAATCTATACCTTGCCACATGGCTCGTGGCTTACCGGCATCTTCACATGCTGCTTGTCCTGGAGGTGGCTGGCTGTGTCTCCTTCTACCTTCCTGTTCTTTTCTCCTCTCTGTTAGTCCTGCCTATACTTCCTGCCTAGCCACTAGCCAATCAGTGTTTTATTTATTGACCAATCAGAGCAACACATTTGCCATACAGAACATCTCACAGCACTCCCCCCCCTTTTTTTTCAAAAAAGAAGGTTTTAACCTTAACAAAGTAAATTACATATAATTTGGGAATTTGGGCGTAGCTTCTCTTACTACTTCCTGCTGGAGGGGGGTGCTGTATCTTATGGGGACACAAAGAAAATTTTAGAATTATGGAGTAGTCCGTGAGGGTGTATTGTCTGAGCCAGTTGCCTTGAAATGGTTCTGGATGTTGGATCATCTGGGCCTTGGTGTCATCAGAGACCTTTCAGGGGGTCTTGGCTGGTCAAACTTGATGTATCTTAATCTGGAACAAATCCATAGCCTCTGGCTTTCTGTGTAAACAAAATCAAAGCCTCCTTTCCAAAGCAACATATCCTTACATCCAAATTTTGAAGTCAAAGTATCTTTAAAATATACATATTGGTTTAACTCAGCTTCCTTTACAATCAAATATCTCTCTGCAGTTAAGAATCCCAAAGACAACACAATCCAGATTCTCTGTGTGATATCCATTTTTATGTGGCTTATATTTTATACTACCTTTACTGTCTCTTTAAAGACTTTAATTTTTCAAAACTATTTCTTTATATAACTGTATATATTTCTTTTTCTCTCTCTTTGAAGCCTACATACATTTTTACACACATTTTAAAGCATTTAAAGTCTTGTTCCATCTGAATCTGTCTTATTGTGAACCTGTTACTTTAAACTGCAGCATTCTAAGACTGAAATGGTGCTCTGCTGGCTCCGCCCACCTCAGCTTCCCAACATGGCGGTGATATATTTACCGTCAGCTCTGGGAGCCTTTGTGGGTCTATGCGTCTATCAAAGCAGCGTTTAGCCCAGAAACCTCTTTTTTTTTTTTGTTTTGTAGTAGCAAAGGCTAAATCCACCATGCAGCTTAATGTGCAACTTGTAGAGGCCTCATTCCCGCCATACTGCAGGTCAAACACACACGCCAGGAACCTGCCATACAGTAGCTCAAGCCTGCAGGCTGCAGCTAACTTGAGAGAGACAACTAGGAACCTGCTTTAGCTCCGTTTTAGAATCTTCTTTTTACGTTTTCTCAGGTTTTAAGTGGAAATTCCTGCCCCACGTTCTGGCGCCATTTGTAGCTAGAGTTTTCCTGCCTTGCCCACAGTCAGGACAAATCACTCTCATCTGCCAGTCCCACAGTCACTCAGACCCAACCAAATAAACACAGAGACTTATGTTGATTATAAACTGTATGGCCGTGGCAGGCTTCTTGCTAACTGTCCTTATATCTTAAATTAATCCATTTCTATAAATCTATACCTTGCCACATGGCTCGTGGCTTACCGGCATCTTTACATGCTGCTTGTCCTGGAGGTGGCTGGCAGTCTCCTTCCACCTTCCTGCTTTTTTCTTCTCTCTGTTAGTCCTGCCAATACTTCCTGCCTAGCCACTGGCCAATCAGTGTTTTATTTATTGACCAATCAGAGCAATACATTTGCCATACAGAACATCCCACAGCATTTATCCAATTGATTTATTTGCCTTATATTTATAGCTTCTTTCACTCAGTATACTAAAGTAAGAATACCTCATTTGGTGCCAAAGGTAATAAAGGACTGGGGAGAACTGGCTCAAATTTTCATAATATTATAATATTATAAGTCAAAAAGGGGATTATTGATGAGTTTTTAAAAGATAACTAGGGAGACAAACAAGCTTAAAAACTTTGGTTATCTTGACTGACTCAGTGCATGAAGAATTCAAACCAGAGTCATTTGGTCCTAAGGAAAGGGTGGCATATGTTAACTTGAATGATTGTTTTGGACATTCAATAATATATTATACTAGTGTGGTGGTTTGAATGAGACTAGCCTCCATATGTTCATATATTTGAAGGCTTTGTCACAGTTGGTGGTACTGTTTGGGAAGGATTAGGAGGAGGTGAGCCACTGGGGGTGGGCTTTGATGTTTCAAATCTTACACCATTCCCAGTTAGCTCTCTCTGCCACATGCTTATAGATCAGGATGCAAGTTCTCATCTACTGCTCTAGTGCTCTTGTGCCATGCCTGCCTGCCTGATGCTATCTCTGCCATGATGGTCATGGACTCACCCTCTGAAACTGTGAGTTACAACTCAACTATTTCTTCTATAAATTGCCTTGGTTGTGGTGTCTTATCACAGCAATAGAAAAGCAACTAAAACATCTGAAATGAAAAATGATTCTTTAAATTGAAGCAGAATTAGGACTCTCACATCTTGTTTATGATAAAAAATGGACAGAATCAAGTACACTTTGTTTATTCTGTTCTGCCAACAAGTGAGAAATACCTCTTCCCACATATGTCCATACCCTTATTAAACCAGAACTTTGAAGACAGGCCATCGAGAGACACCGCATTGTTACCCATCTGCTTTACTTGTGAAAACAGTAAGGTTCTGATGGCGCAAGACAGACATGGGAATTGCTGCGAAGAGTCAAATCATAACTCAGGATCACACCTTGACTGATGTCCATGTTAAGATACAAAACAGAGATCAAATCATAACTCAGGATCACACCTTGACTGATGTCCACATTAAGATACAAAACAGAGCATCTTGCATTGACTGATTTTTTTTCATTTTTCTTTATTAAGAAATTTTCTACTCACTCCACATGCTATCCACAGACCCCCCCTTCTCCCTCCTCCCACCCCCAGCCCTCTTTCCCATGCCCCTCACATCCCCACATCCCCCAAATCGAGGTCTCCCATGGGGAGTCAGCAAAGCCCAGCACACTGAGCCTAGGCAGGTCCAAGCCCCTTCCCACTGCACCAAGGCTGTGCAAGGTGTCACACCACAGGCACCGGATTCCAGAAGCCTACCCATAGACCAGGGACAGATCCCGATCTCCCTGCCTGGGTGCCCCCCATACAGTTCGAGCCAAACAACCATCTTCTGTGTCCAGAGGGCCTAGTCCAGTCCCATGGGGCCTCCACAGCCACCATTCCACAGTTCATGGGCTTCCACTAGTGTGGCCAGTCATCTCTGCACGTCCTCCCATCATGATCTCGATGTCCCTCACCTGCAGAATCCCTCCTCTCTCTCATCAATTGGATTCCCGGAGCTCAGCCTGGTGTCTGGCCTTGGATCTCTGTATCTGCCTCCATCTGTCACTGGACAAAGGCTCTATGATGACAGCTAGGTTATTTGCTAGGCTGGTCACTAGAGTAGACTGGTCCAGGCACCCTCTGGACCATTGACAGCAGACCAAGGTGGGGTCAACCTTGTGGATTCCTGAGAGCCTCCCCAGCACTCTGCCTCTTCCTATTCCCATGATGTCTATCATGGTATCTTCCTCCCTGCCCTCCCACTCTGTCCCTGTTCCAGCTTGACCCTCTCATTTCTCTATGTTCTCATCCCCTACTCCTCACTCTCTGCCACACCCCCCCCCGTCCACTCATGTATATCTCATCCACTTCTCCTTCACAGGATCATCCATGTGTCCCTCCTAGGGTCTTTTCCTGTTAGCTAGCCTCTCTGAAGTTGTGGGTTGCAGTCTGGCCATCCCTTCCTTTCCATTTAGTATCTACTTATGAGTGAGTACATACTATGTTTGTCCTTCTGAGTCTGGGTTACCTCACTCAAGATGATATTTTCTAGATCCATCCATTTGCCTGCAAATTTCATGATATCATTGTTTTTTACTGCTGAGTAGTACTCCGTTCTGCATATTGCCATATTTTCTTTATCCATTCTTCAGTTAAGGGGCATCTAATTGTTTCCAGGTTCTTGCTATTATGAATAATGCTGCTATAAACATAGTTGAGCATGTGTCCTTGTGGTAAGATTGAGCATTCCTTGGGTATATGCCCAAGAGTTGTATAACTGGGTCTTGAGGAAGACTTATTCCCAATTTTCTGAGAAACCACCATACTGATTTCTCAAGTGGCTGTACAAGTTTGCATTCCCACCAACAGTGGAGGAGTGTTCCCCTTACTCCACATCCTCTCCAACATAAGCTGTCTTCAGTGTTTTTGATCTTAGCCATTCTGACAGGTGTAAGATTTGACAGAGTTGTTTTGACTTGCATTTCTCTGATGACTAAGGATGTTGAGAAATTCCTTAAATGCCTTTCAGCCATTTGAGATTCTTCTGTTGAGAATTCTCTGCTAAGCTCTATAGCCCATTTTTTAATTGGATTGTTCAGTATTTTGATGTCTAGCTTTTTGAGTTCTTTATATATTTTGGAGATCAGCCCTCTGTCAGATGTGGGGTTGGTGAAGATCTTTTCCCATTCTGTAGCCTGTCATTTGGTCTTATTGACCGTGTCCTTTGCTCTATAAAAGCTTCTCAGTTTCAGGAGGTCCCATTTATTAATTGTCGCTCTCAGTGTCTGTGCTACTGGTGTTATATTTAGGAAGTGGTCTCCTGTGCCAATTCTTTCCAGACTACTTCCTACTTTCTCTTCTATCAAGTTCAGTGTAACTGGTTTTATATTGAGGTCTTTGATCCACTTGGACTTGAGTTTTGTGCATGGCAACAGATATGGATCTATTTGCAGTCTTCTCCATGTTGACATCCAGTTATGCCAGCACCATTTGTTGAAGATACTTTCTTTATTCCATTGTACAGTTTTGGTTCTTTGTCGAAAATCGTATGTTCATAGGTGTGTGGATTAATGTCAGGGTCTTCAATTCGATTCCATTGGTCCACATGTCAGTTTTTATGCCAGCACCAAGCTGTTTTTATTACTATAGCTCTGTAGTAGAGCTTGAGGTCAGGGATCATGATACCTCCAGAGGCTGCTTTATTATACACGATTCTTTTAGCTATCTTAGGTTTTTTGTTTTTCCATATAAAGTTAAGTATTGTTCTTTCCAAGTCTGTGAAGAATTGTGTTGGGATTTTGATGGGATTGCATTGAATCTGTATATTGCTTTTAGTAAGATTGCCATTTTTACCATTTTACAACTATGTTGATTCTACCTATCCATGAGCATGGGAGATCTTTTCATTTTCTGATATCTTCTTCAATTTCTTTCTTCAGAGACTTAAAGTTCTTATCATACAGGTCTTTCACTTGCTTAGTTAGAGTTACCCCAAGGTTTTTTATATTATTTGTGGCTATTGTAAAGGGTGATGTTTCTCTGCCTTCTTTCTCAGCCCCTTTTTCATTTGTATATAGGAGAGCTACTGATTTTTTGAGTTAATCTTGTATCCTACCACCTTACTGAAGGAGTTTATCAGCTGTAGGAGTTCCCTGGTAGAATTTTTGGGGTCACTTATGTATGACCCCAAAACTACAAATGAAAGTTTGACTTCTTCCTTTCCAATTTGTATCCCCTTGAGCATTGACTAATTATTTCTCAGCCAGAAACATGTGAATAGCCAGTATTTGCACTGTTTGTGTTTTTTTATCTCTTGACTTTTTGTTGTTATCTTTTATTGTTAATGGTACAAATCCTTCTGTTGTTATTAGACACATTTTCAGATTGGGAATGAGGCTTAGAGAGGTTAAGTGACTTGCATAAGGTTGCCTAGCTGGTGCCAGATGGTGGTGCTGGGACTTGAGCCCAAATATCTTAACTTGACTCACATGCTCTACAGTTCAGCCTCTCCCTATAACTGCTGTTTTCTGACAGCCCTATGAAAAGTTGTGAAGAATTATATCACTGTTGACAAATAACACATGCTTTGAATCAGCCTGGAAATTTGTGTTACATGTAGAAACCTCATAATCATTTAGAACTGTCCACAGATGTCTCAGTGTATCAGGATGGTTCTGGGAAGGAAACTCAGCACTATGTCCAAGTTTGTCTGTTATTGTTCCAATCATCATCTCTTCTGAATCCATGAGACTGCTTTTCAACATTCGTCAGAGCATTTTATTTTTAAATGTATCTCCTAACTAGAGATAAGGGTTCTAGCACATTTGTTCATTTGATTAGCTCTTCCTACTTAGCCTGAATTTTTTTAAAAAAAATCAGCTCTCATAAAAAGGCAATCTATCCTCTTCATTCATGATCTAGAAGCACTATCTGAGGGAGAGCCAATATTTCCCTATAAGTAGAATTTTTCAATATCTGTATACTAATTCAAGAAATCATCCATAATGGAAGTGAAAAGAAAAGTTTAAATTTTATTAAGTCCATTTTGCTTTTCAAATGGCCACTGCATTTAATAAAAAGAAACATGTTTTATTCTTTATACATTCTTACTCTTTCCTCCTCTTTCTTCTGCTCCTCCTCTATTTTCTCATTTATTCATATGTGCAATACCTTTCTTTCTGTTCCAGAAGGGAATACTGGATGGCTTAAGGTGGTCTGCAAAACACAGCAAAGTGATTCAAAAAGAAACAGATGAGGAATAAAAGATCAATTTTAATGGATAGAAGACAAGAAGTCTATGAATTAAACACTTTATAGGACAAGGCTAAGACAGAGTAGCTTTCTTGATAAGTAGTAAATAAGCAAGATTAACTATGATGTTATTATGCTTATTCTTAAACAAGTACATAATACTGATGCTAAAAGGTTTTAGGAAGTTTAACTTCCATATATACACACATGTGCATGTATATATATATATACATGGAAGCTGGGAGAGGGTAGGACTTTGGTTTATGCAGGAGTGTGGCAGATGGTACTGATGGGTCCATCCGTATCTTAGGGATCAACTCCTTCAGGGCCTGGCTAGCTCACCTGAACCTCCTTGCCTAAGAGTGTCCTTTAAGCTGAGGAAGACCACTTGCTCAAGTAGAAGAATTAACATTTCTTCATTTTCTCTGGAATTCCATACCTAAGGAGAGTGATAGCTGGCATATAACTACCTCAGTTCAACCACACCCAGATAATGTAACTCTGTCATATATGTTGACCCCCATGGAACTAAGTCTCAGTTACTCATCATAGTAGATAACTTTCTGACATTATACCTTCTCTTACTTTTCTTCTACCCAATCAAACAAATTACTCAAGCATGAACCTAACTTTAGAATCTGCTTCTTAGGCAACTCAAATTAAGATAATAATAGACCCCTAAAGCCTACTTCAGGAACTAACACAAATTAATTAACTGAATGATATAGTTTAAGGCAAAAGTGTATTTTGAATTATAAATAACATTGTTGTTATCCCCTAAAGAGAATTAATATGTTAACTTTACGAGTTTTTTCTAAACTTGTGCATGTATATGTGGTGTGTGTTGCATGTGTGTGTGCGTGTGTGTGTGTAGGATCTAAGGGCTTGAGGGATGATGTAACATACTCCAGCCTCTTTGACTGAAAGTACCTATGTCCACTCATTGGGTTCATGATGGTCAAGAGGCAGGAAGTCCTGACATCTTAGAGCCCTTCCTTATTCCTGGGTAAGGAGGAGGAATGACAATCAGTTCTAATAGTATGTGCTCCATTGGCGCTCTAATGATCTTATTCTTTGTTTGAAAGATGTATACGAAGAGGAAGCCTCTGTCACCCTTGTGCTCTGTAGTTCTGATCAAGATTTGCTTCCCTGTAGCATGAATCTTAAAAGTTCTTATTAATAAAATCAAACTTGAGCCAGGTATTGGGGTGAACACTGGAAGGTCAGAGAGACAGAATAAGCCACAGCTATCTCACCTCGCTGAATCCTCAGCTGGTCTTGTTTCCTCAGACTGGATGCCCCGAGCCCTCATCCAGAATGGGTCTCAGCTGAACTGCTGCTAGAAGCCTGAAAGCTTAACCAGCCACATGCTTCTCCAGGCCAAAGGCCTCTCCAGGCCAAATGCTTCTAGTTTCTGGTCCTCACGCTTTATATACCTTTCTGCTTTCTACCACCACTCCCTGGGATTAAAGGTGTGGGTCACCATGTCTGGCCGTTTCCAATGTGGCCTTGAACTCACAGAGATCCAGAGGAATTTCTGTCTCTGGAATGCTAGGATTAAAGGCGTGTGCTACCACTGCCTATCCTCATGTTTAACATTGTGGCTGTTCTGTCTCTGACCCCAGATAAGTTTATTAGCATGCACAATATTTTGGAACACAATACCACCACACTTCCCCCCTCCACTGGACAGCTATAGTAAAGGCCAGGTTAATAGCATGGGAAATTGGTTTTCTTGGCAATTCTCCCTCTGTCTCCTTTAGCCAGATTTATGGTGTTTTGAAAATAATCAGAAGGTTTTATAAGCCTGATCCTACAATCTTGTGTGGAATACTTGGCAGAACTGTGTAATTGTTGTCCTTTTCTTAGGGGCTCTTTCTATGTTCCCAAACTTGCCTGACTTTCTCTACCACCTATAATAGAGTTTTAAGGTACTCGTGTCTTATTTTAGCTCTTTTTGTGGCTTCTTGAAGAACAAGACACTTCCTACAATCTAGACGCCTGTTTTATCAGTAGTAGTAGCCTATGGGTCAGGGAATGTGGTAGACTCAGATTAGTAGATTTTACATGATTCTGGAAACATGTCTCCTAACCTCTTTTGGATCTACTTTTTAGAGGAAAAGCTATGCTCTCCTGTAGTCATGCAGAAAGAAAACCATGAATGTCTTAGATGAATACTTCATAATTCTTTCTAGAGAAGATGTAGCTTTTGGGCCACATGTGGAAAGGTTAGTAGCTGAACATTCACTTAGCCAACAATATGCTATGATTACCCCAGAGCAAAGCAATCCTAAACAAATTTATGAAAGGATTTTTTAACCAGAAAAATAAAATTATACTCTCATTTTATGACATATAGTTTAGACTATACCTGGAGGGTTGTGAACATTTCTGATACCATGGACTATGTGGGATATTGATCTAAGTGGGATATACTTAAAGGACAGAGTAGAGACAGGTAAATTTAGGAAGTACGACTTAAATGCAGATGGAAAGACAAGGCAACATAACCACAGAGTTCAGATATTGAAAAGCTGCCACATAGAGGGAAGAACAGACATATTCTGCATCACAATTGGAGGGTTGAAGTTGATCAATGAGAACTTATTATGAAGAGTGACTGTTAAGTTTTGTACAAAAATATGCTTTATATTTACTTTTGGTGACATAATTTGTATTATACAAACAAGTCCTTTGTATTTACATAGATTAATTTGTCTTGTCCAAAACTATTGGGTTGCTTTAGATGGCATCTTTGTTTTTTTTCCTTACTCTCTCTTTTGGGGACAGAACACAGGGGCTCTGCTCATATTGAGTAAGTGCTATGCCACTGGGCCACAACTCTAGCCCAAGAGGTTTTTCCATTCTTACCTGTTCATGTTCAAGAAGAGCACAGATATGCAGGTGTCTAAGAGTCACCAGGATTTTTACTAGAAGATCTCTAAGTATCCTTTGAACTTTTGATGACTCTACATACTTATAAGCATAAGGATTAAATGTTGTATGTTTGGTTTTATTTCAAAATGAGATTGACCAATTTCCAAACCATGTTTTCCACTGAATTATATCCAATCTCTCACTCATCTCTATGCTTGCTGTCTTATTAGGTCATAGTGTTACCCACATATATGTAGTCTGTGTTTGACACAGAATGGAGTCTAAATGTGTATTTATTTTCCTCTAAAATTTTTTCCTACATTTACATGTGTTATATGTATAAGTGTTAGTGCATGTGCATCTATGTGTGTGTCTATGGGTATGTACCACAGTGTCCATGTTGACAAGTTGCAGGAATTGGTTCTCTCATTCTTATGTGTATCCTAGGAATTTAACTCAAGGGTCAGGCTCAGAAGCAAGTGCTTTTACCCACTGATCTATCTCATTGGCCCCTAAATATGTTCAAATTGTTGAATTTTCTTGGAGACAGTGCTATTACCACTAAACATACTTTTAAACCATTAGAGATTCATTTGAATGTGTTTGTCTTCATCTCTCTATTTTCTTGAGTGTGGTCTAGATCTTGCCAGGAACTAGGCTATAGTTTATGAGTCTTGTGTTCTGCAGGAAATTTGATACTTTTAGTACAAAGGAAGATTATGTATAAAGTATTGTCATATTCACTTCTGTTGTCCTTATCTCCCTCTCACTCCTTCAACTCCTGTGGTGATATTTTCTTTTGTATTAAAATGTTATATGTTAATAAATAAAGTTGCCTAGGGGTCAGAGCTATTAACAAGCCATAGCCAGGGTCTGGCGAACAAGTAGAGATGAGGCAGTTAGGCAGTTGGGCTTACAACCAATGAGAAGGCAGAACAGAATTCTATAAAAGGACAACCCCCCTTTTGAGCTGGGAGTCGTTGCTTCAGGGAGAGACTAGCTAACTGAAAGCGGTTAAGGCTCTTAGCTCTGACCTCTTTGGCTTTTCTCTTTACTTTGGCTTGGTGTGTTTCTTTTTCCTTATAAATATAGCTACAGTGTTTCTTTTTTCTTGTAAAATACAACTACATCTGGCGCCCAACGTGGGGCAGGAATCCATTAACTGCAGGTCCGGTTTCCTGCCTGGGCGGCCGGCTCGGGCCCAGGCCGGACTGAAGGTAGGCCCAAGCGGTTAGCAGTTCTTTCTCTTCCTCCCTTTACTCTCTGACTTTTTACATTGGTTTGGGGTTTTGGTTCTGGACTCCTTCCATTTTTTTTTGCCCTGGTTCTGGGATCCTTCCCCCTTCTTAGTCTGCGTGGCCCTGGGCTTGGCAGGGGGCCGACTGCTCCAGTTCTGCCTACAGAGCCTTCACTGTGGGCTGTCCTGCTCCCCCTAGTGGTGGATCGTCGGTAGTACACTTGACAACAGCAGGACTGTTCTCTCTTCATTTCCCTCTTCGGCGCCTTTACTTCCTCTACTGGAGTCTCCCTTTAATTGGGGAAACTGTTCATTTTCTCTCTCTCTCTCTCTCTCTCTCTCTCTCTCTCTCTCTCTCTCTCTCTCTCTCCTTCCCTCCCTCTCTCCCTCCACACGAATAAAAAAATTTACGGTTCTTGTTTACATATATATATATAAAAATGGGTTTTCTGTGTGCATTAGAAGAAAATTGGGCTTTGTTTGAAAATTTAGGCAATGTGATAATGGAACAACTGAATGGGATGATTAATATTAGTGGTATTATTATTATTATGCAATTCGTAACTATGTTTTTACTCATTTTACAATTTAAAAAGATAATCGATTTAAGTGTCAGGATAACGGTGTTAGAAACTAACTGTGGAGTTGTTCCAAGATCGGATTGTACGGTTACAGAAAGGAAGCCTGTTTTTACACAGTCACCCTTGATTTGTCCGGTAACCACACAACAGATGCCTGATGAAATGACTACACAGAATGCTTGGGTTCCAATTGACATGATGGATTTAAAAAAGTTTAAGGAGGCAATAGTATCATATGGCATGCATTCCTCATATATAAAACAAATGTTAAACTCTTGGTCAACATATAATAAGATTACACCACAGGACTGGTGGGATCTGGCACAGGCTGTTTTAGAGCCGAGCCAGAAATTCCAGTGGCTCATGTATTATAAGGACGAAGCTAGAAATATAGAAAGACAATGGAAAGATAAAGGAATACAAGTCTGCCAGGATCAGCTTATTGGAGAAGGCCAATATGCTTCTGTGCAAACCCAATGTCAATATGATTTAAATACCTTGGTTTTATGTCGTATGGCGGCCTTGAACGCATGGGACAGAGTTCAGGAACCAGGAAAAAAAGCTGAGTCATTTACAAAAGTTACACAAGGCCCAAAGGAATCTTTCACAGATTTTTTACAAAGACTGACTTCAGCAGTGAAGAGAACGGTCCCCGATTCAGAAGCTAGTCAGATAATAATTGAATCTTTGGCCTTTGAGAACGCAAATGCAGCATGCAAAAGTATAATCAGGCCGTTAAAGGCAAGATCTGCACCCTTGGAAGATTGGATTAGAGACACAGTTAATGTGGA
>CABHPR010151680.1:18845-74204 GCA_902168415.1 Peromyscus melanophrys | reverse complement strand
AGACCTTGTCCCTGGCAGGGGCTTTTGAAACTTCAAAGCCCACCCCCAGTGACACACTTTCTCCAACAAGACCACTTATATGAACCCATGGAGGTCATTTTTACTCAAATTGTTATGGGATTGGGGTGACTCAGATTCACTAGTTTGACAATTAATAAATTTTTAACAAATAAGAGACTTTATTAAATACTGACCAGGTCTATACCCGAGACACATACTCAGAATATGGCACCAAATGGCTTTGGTTAGGGGCCTGTAAAGGCAAAATGTACAAGGTTTTGTACTTCCGGCATTATGCAATCAGAGACAAGCACACATCCTATGTGTGATCAGCGCATTCTGTGCTGTTCGGGCAACCAACCTTGTTTACAGAAGTGAAAACCTGTGGCTTGTTATCTTACACAAACAACAGCCCCAGCATTCCAGGAAGTTATCTGTCCTTGGGCAGGTGGGGCTTACAGATTAGAGGAATTTTTGTTTTATAAATCTCTTAAGCACAGTAATTAAAACATAACTTTAGCTTTCAGGGTGGGAGCTTATGAAGACATGGGGAGGAATGTTTAAGCATACCCAGCATGCATCTGTATTGGTGCTTTGTGACCACATGGAGGAACTATCAAACTCCCAGGTTTCAGTCCCAATATCTTAGATAAGGAAAGAAACTGAATGGAGTGGTGATTCAGACAGGCACTCACATGTATTTCAGGTAATGCTGGCCATCACAGTGGGAGAAGAAAGAATAGGAGAGCCCACAGCAACTCCAAGTTACACTGATTTTGAGTTACAACTCAGAGCAAGAGAACTTGGTGAAGATCTGTAAGCAACTGTAGTGTCAGAGGGTTTCCTGGGGGAGGGTGGAGGTGTGAGCATATTGTCTCACTGAGAGGATAATTATTCTTCCCATCCCCTTAGCTTGTCTTCAGGTCAATCAGCTTTCCCAGCCAGGTGATTGACAGATTCAGTTGTATTACGTCTTAAAAGAGGAGACGATCTTTATAATCTTACATAGAATGTCATGTTTCCACCCAGGGCCAGAGGTAGAATTCAGGTGCTAGTCTTCTGACCAGGAGGAAGTAGCTCCACATTAATCTAAGGTCACCTCCCCTTTCATATCATATTTTAAATCTTAAGGGAGGAAGCACTGACTGATGTTTCCTTTTGTAACGTTACCAGGGAAACAGGAGGTGAGACCTAAAACTAATTATGAGGGAAGGGTTCTACCCTCAATGGCTTCTAAGCCCAGGTACCTAACACTTCAGTAGAAGAGTCCCGGGTAGCTAGAGCTGGTCATTGGTAACGGCAGATCCTATGTCATTGGCTAGAAGACAGGGAGGGGAGAGGAGGGGATGTGGGAAGAGGGAAATCAGCAGCAGCTTTGAATAGGCTCTCGGGTACATTCCAAACTGCACGGGCTGATCTGCAGTCAGGCTGTTTTTCACTCGGACAACTTTATATATTATGCTCCAGGGTGAACAGCAACCTGGACGTATTTACTTAATGACGTGGGAAGCCAGTAAATAAAATAATTACAAAGAGTGACAGGCACTTAATAAAAGGGCCTGAGAGGAGGATGGGGTAGAGACAGGGTCAGGTGCATCAGGACGAGAGGCTGTGGAGAAGGGACCTGTGAGGGACCGAGAGTAGGGAAGAGTGGGGATTGCGTTTACCTTTGAAGACGCTCACTCCCACTGCTGTGGAATCAGTTTTGATTTAATGGAACCTAATATTTCTGGAAAGCATCCAACCAAACTGGCTGACAGTCTTGAAGTCCTCATAGCCTTCCCCCCCTCCCCAGCTCCAGGATAACCCCAGGCTCAAATTTCCCAAGGAGACAAACATCCCACTTCAGGTTTAGATTTACATTAGAAAGAGGCCTTAATTACTTCTGATCTCCCACACCTCCGAGGAGCTGATTTGAGCTTTTCAGATGCAAAGAGTGTTAATTGGCTAAGAGGCCCAGCTGAGCTAAACCACCTCTGAGAAGGAAGGAGGTGGGGAGGGGCTCGGGAGGAGGGCGCTGAGGCACTCATCGAGTTTCCTGGAGAGCTGAAGGAGCGTGTGAGAGGAATTGACACAACAGTAGGGCAGGGCTCGGTCCTCCAGTCTCCTTCAGGCCTCCTCTCGCTCTTCTCACAAGATCCCATCCTCTCCTGCTGTCCCACCTCTGGCTTCCCAGCCGGCTGTGCTCTCTTGGCTCCTGGTTTCTAACTGCAGCACTTCCCAGCCTGCATGGGATGGTGGTCGGGAAGTGGAGGGCCCTTCTCCTGGGACAAGAGTCCCTGGTTGAGCACTGTCCCTTCAGAGTCTGGGAAACAGGCAATGAGTGAAAATGGAACAAATGGTTATGTTAGTGACATGAGCCATCACTCATCTCCTTTTCTAGGAGTCCACGCTGTGGAGTCTCAGAAGATTCCTGTCAGAGTAAATCTCCTGTGTGGATCACCACAGGCAAATATATGTTTGTGAGATTATTGAATATCTGCTTCTAAGGATTTATGTCCTTATTACGTCATCAACCTGCTGTGGGATGGGCTGTATGTCAAATTGCTCTGACTGGTCAATACATAAAACACTGACTGGCCAGTGGCCAGGCAGGAAGTATAGGCAGGACTAACAGAGAAGAGAATTCTGGGAAGTGGAAGGCTGAGGCAGAGAGACACTGCCAGCCGCCACCATGACAAGCAGCATGTGAAGATGCCGGTAAGCCATGAGCAACGTGGCAAGGTATAGATTTATAGAAATGGATTAATTTAAGATATAAGGACAGTTAGCAAGAAGCCTGCCACGGCCATACAGTCTGTAAGCAATATAAGTCTCTGTGTTTACTTGGTTGGGTCTGAGCTGCTGTGGGACTGGCGGGTGACAGAGATTGGTCCTGACTGTGGGCCAGGCAGAACCAGAAAAACTCTAGCTACATCAACCTGCGACGGTGTCTCAGCCTAAAAAGCAGGCATGCCCTCCCACAGGCCCTCTTTCCGTATCCTCTCTGTACTTCCCCTCCGCAGGTCTCTCTGTCTCTCTCTGTCTCTCTGTCTCTGTCTGTCTGTCTGTCTGTCTGTCTGTCTGTCTGTCTCTCTCCTTCCTCCTAATAAAGCTCTAGAAAGGTAACCATGGCTCGTAATTCTTCCGCCACCGCAGCATCCAGCGCTCTCTTGTGTTGCCATGGCTGCCGCAGGTGGCGGCCACCCACGAGCGCCCCATTAAACCTTTCACTGCTCCCACATGAAGTCAAGACCCCTGTTTGTTTAGCTTGTAGGTGTTCTATTTGTAGGAACTTTATATAAATATAAAAGTGCAGTGTGGTGGTTTGGAAGACAAAGGCCCCCATAGGGAATGGCACTATTAAGAGGTGTGGCTTTGTAGGAGTAGACAGGTCCTTGTTGGAGGAAGGGTGTCACTGTGGGGGTGGGCTTTGAGGTCTCCTATGCTTAAGCTACACCCAGTGTGGAACACGGTTCACAGCCTGTTGCCTGAGGATCAAGATGTAGAACTCCCAGTTCCTACCCCAGCCAGCACCCTGTCTGTCTGTACACCGCCATGTCCCACCATGATGAGAACAGACTAAACCTCTGAGCTGTAAGCCAGCCCCAGTTAAATGTTTTCCTTTGTAAGAGTTGCCTTGGTCATGGCGTCTCTTCACAGCAGTAGAAACCCTAACTAAGACATGCGGATTTAAAATGTTGAGTGAACAAGAAACAGGACCAACATGACACCAAGACACTCTGTAACCCGACTGCTCGAAGTATTGCCAAAGAAAACCTTTTAAAACGCAGCAAGAGAGTCGGGTTGGTGGCACACACCATCTCAGCACTCGGGAGCCTGAAGTAGGAGGATCACGCTTGGGCTATCTGACAGCTGGCTCAATAAATAAATAAACAAATAAACAAAACCCCTGGGTAGGTAGTTCAGTAGCAAAGTGCTTACCTGGCACATGTAGGGCAGTGGGTTCAATTCCCATCAGCCACAGCAGCAGTGCCAGCAGCAGCAGCAGCAGCAACATACATCAATTCATAGTGTTATCCTCAAGCCAAGTTCATTCTGCTGGGTGGGCAAAGAAAAACTGCTCAGGAAAGACACTAAAGAATGAGGAAGACATGAGCCCAGGAGGCAGAGAGAGCAACAACAGTTTTTACTGAGGCAGGCTGGTGTTGCCTTTCAGGACGGGCGGGCGGGGAAACCCAGAGTTGGGAGTTTCCTGGGGGGACTCTGGGTTAGACATTTTATAAGACCCCTGGGTCTTTTCATCTTCTCTCCCAGATGTTTGTCCCTGGGTGGGCTGTTTCTTTCCAGAAACCTTTCCCATTGGAAAGGGGGCACCCCCCCCCCAGAAAGCCCACTATACTTTCCCTACCTGCCTATATCCTCTGACTTTCCCACAACAGGAACAAAGGCAAGAGAGTAACAGAATTTTCAACAGAAGCATTGTATGTGAGAAGACAGATAAAAATGGGAGCCGAAAAGATGTCTCCACAGTCCAGAGCTCTTGCTGTTTGCCCCAGCCTGCCTTCAGCGACTCAGCACCAGCAGCTACATCGTCATCAGCTGCCAAATTCGAGGCGTGAACCCTTTAAAGGGTCCCCACCATCACGGCTGTTCTCTTGCTCTGTCTATCCGTCTCTCGCTCTCTCATTTCACTCTCTGTCCCAGTTAATCTCTGTGTGAGATCTGTTGTGTGGTGTGATCTCTGTGGCATACCTTGGCCATGACTCTCTAAGGTACTCCACTGAAAAAACCCCTAACATTGGTGCCGATGACTCGGTGGGATATCCTGGTGCCTGCATGCTCCCCCCTTGGGGTGTAAGCCACACTGGGACCCTACCTCTTATCTCAGGTCCTCCACCTATCCTCTGGCCCTCCATCCATCACCAGCAATTGGTGAGTCATCCTTCTCAATTGGGTTAAATGCTTCCCTGAGCCTCTGGTACTCTTGGAGATGGAGGTACAGACCCCTGGCCCTTTCCCTGGGGTAAGGCTTCATTTTTGAGCTTGGTTTTCATCTTTTGGTTTCATTCAAAAGTCCTGGTACCAGGTACCAAGTCTCTCCTCAGGCTTAGCCAGGCTAATCCTGGCCTCTGTTTGGTGAAGCCTCTGTTTGGTGAGGTGCCTTCTTCCTTAGGTACCCCTGGATGCTAGGGATGACTGGACTGGCCTTGGACCTCCTCCTCTACCTTACCCATGGGAACTGTGCCTTCTGTACCTCTGGGCTCCCCTTTGGGATGCCTCTTGGAGAACCTCCGACCCCAACACCTAGTGCCCAAATTAAGGGCTTCTAAACTTACCTGCCTTTGAAGTCGAATCTGGCCTCAATACCCCTTAGATAATCAATCCAAAATGCAGCCAACCAAGCAATTGAGGTAATGGAAAAAAATTCCCCATTCCCTATTTCTTTTTTCTCTACTCCAGGTCCTGTTTGCTTTTGTCTGGTTCTCCACCTCCTCACTCCCCCTACCCCCGACACACCCACCCTTACTACGAAAATATCCTATCTTTAAGTTAGTATTGAGAGATCTGCAAGTCTGTTGCAAAGTGGGTGCTGGAGCCAGAGCTAACAGGAGGCGGGAGCAAAGGAGCAGGTCAGCTGCAGGGTGCACACACAGCACACACCTCTTCTCCCCTGCAGCCCCAGCAACCAAGCTGCTGATCTAACTCTCCTAAGGGAAGTACAGATCATTTGTTTGTGAATTTGATTCCAAGTTCTAGAGTCCAGTTCTTCAGCTGCTGCCGCCCTCTGCCACTGTGCCCTCCACATGGGCACCCATGTGCTACTCAGTTCCATCTCATCCCTTAACTGTTCCTTTTCTTGTCCTGTGCTATAAACTGGAGCCAGCTTCTTCACCCTTGGGGCTCCCACCACGTGAGCAACTTTCTCTCTCAGCTCTGGCCTTCCACACCCCTGTGGGCCTCTTACTAGCTCCCTTCCCCCTGCATTCTCCTGGCTCCCTTCCCCTTGCACTCTCCTGGCTCCTTCCCCCTGCACTCTCCTGGCTCCCTTCCCCCCTGCACTCTCCTGGCTCCTTCCCCCTGCACTCTCCTGGCTCCTTCCCCCTGCACTCTCCTGGCTCCTGCCCCCTGCACTCTCCTGGCTCCTGCCCCCTGCACTCTCCTGGCTGTCTCTGGCTCCAGTCTGCAGTCCTGCAGCTTCAGCTCTCAGCTCCCTCTTGGAGCTGCAGGAACACACCTGTACTGTGATCCACTTTGCGACTCTCTCTTCCTCCTCAGGCTCAGATTTTATTATAACAGTCTGTCCTTAGCACAGACCAATGGCCGAAAAATTGGGGAACCCCATTTCCAAATTCTCACAAGTAGTGACAATTGCTCCTGCACAGACAAATGACTCCCAAATATTTTATATCTTTAACTTGCTCTTCTCTACATTTTCTCTACTTTCCACTCTTAAAAATCTTTTATCTTTATGACTGTTCTATACTCTGCTCTCAAAAAAAAAAAAAATCTGCTAAGATTATGCTATAAATTCTATCTAAGGATTTGTAAATTCATTGGGTATAGTTAATAAAATCTGTAACAAAATTTGGCTTTAAATTTATAAAAGGCTTATAATTAAAATCTATTCATGGATATGTGTGTGTGTGTGTGTGTGTGTGTGTGTGTGATTCAACTCTTGTTTATGTATGTGTGTATGTAACTTGGATTCAACTCTATATGTGTGTGTATATAATTTGGATTCAACTCTGTGTGTATGTAACTTGGATTCAACTCTCATTTAAAAATATATATATATAGAAAAAAATGTAGAGATCTACTAGGAAAACAGATGTTTTAAATAGCAACCATGTGGCTCTCCTCCACCTTGGCTGGTGACCTCATTGGGACGTAAGCAGCCACATGGCTGGCAGCCATCTTTACTAAGGTTCAGGAGTACATGCCATGTGACTTCGCCATCTTAAGATGACCACATGGCATAAAGCAGCAATTGTAAAACTTCTTAGTCCTGATGGGCTCTCTGTTTATCATTGTATCTCCTTTTAGACTCAGAAGCAACAAAAAGTCTCAAATATTTTGGACTAGTATGGATTTTTGTATGACGATAAAAATTTAAGGTTCTATTTGCTGCAATGCACTATATATGTGATTTGTCTCTGGTTTAGAGTACACTGTATACAGTGATAAAATTTTAAGGTCATAAAAGTCTATTCAGATTAATAAAAGCTGACTTAAGATGTATGTCTAACTACTTATGTCTTTGCTAACTGTGCAACACCAAGCTACTAGAAAATTTAGGTACGTAACAGCATATGTTTGATAAATAAGGTATATTTGATAATCAAGATTTATAAATTCCTCAAATATACTCAAGTTCACAGTAATATTTGTCTAGCTTCTTTGTCTTTGCTCACTTTAAGCTTTAGCTTTTTGGATAAACTAAGCCATACCAAAACAAAAAAAAACTTACAATATTTTATAATGGTGTACTATAAAAGGATCAGCAAAGTTGCCAGTCTCTCTATGGACTGTAGCTATGATTAAAAAGTTTTATTTCAATACTAAAGGAGCTCCAAATCAAAAAATGTTATTTTTTAAAGCTAAACCTAACAGGTGTGGAATGTAAAGTGCTAGTCTTATGAGAACTACTAACTTGTTGTAAATTGTTAAGAATAATTAAGACATGAAAATTAATAGCCACCTTATAAATGATCAAATTCTTTAATGTGTTCAGAATATACTTGTAATCATGCTAAGTACTAATGTAGTTAATTACAGGAATAAGCTTTATTTAGCCTAAAGCAAGTAACTAAATCAGGTATACTTAATAGATAGCTAGAGATCTCCTGAATATGGCATTTAAAATGTTTAATAAAAAAGGCTTTTCATGATAGAGAGAAATGCCAGCTCCTGGCAGTACCCCTATCTCCTCCAAAGAAGATGGATGGGCACAGAAGAACTCCACCTGGAGCTTACTTTAAATGTAACTGGCCACTGGGTGAAAAACTGCACTTTACCTAGCCTGCTGCCAGGACCCTGGCCATGAAGGCCCACAGTGAGACCTTACTCAGGGTCAGAGAATCTGAGCTTGCTTTACCCTGCAGGGCTGCATAAGGAGATGGCCACAGGCATGGTTACCAGGTGTTTGGAAGGGTCTGCACTTGGCTGTATGTTTTGTGCTTTGATCTTGCAAGGGGGTGGTCTTTTGCCTCTCCCCTTGGCATATTATAAAAAGTCCTTTTGAATAAAGCTGGGTATTGACCCAGGACCCTCAGAAAGCTATCCTGTGTCTCTGTCTTTCTTATTGTGTCTTTCTATCTAATATTTCCTCATTCCTCTCTCCTCTACCCAAGAACCCTTGGAAAGGTGGGAGCAAGTCAGAGCTGATCTCCCACAGACTCCGACACCTGTCCAAACTGTGGACAAGCAGGACATTGGGGAGTTTATTGCCCTGCTTTGCCTAGACAAGGTAGGTTGGTCCCCTCAAGTTTCTACACCACAGGAAATTCTGTCGGATCTTCTGGACCTGGAGGCTGAAGACTGAGGCTGCCCTGGGACCTCTCCCCACAACAACCATAGATTGTCCAGGTAGCCAGTAAGTCTCTGTCATTTTTAATAGATTCAGAAGCTGCTTGGTCTGTACTTCCTGCTTACTCTGGTAAAACTTATTCTTCTCAGATCTGTCTGATGGTGTTGAGGACTAGTGATAGCTTTGCCAGTTTAACAGCAACAAGCAAGGCTTCATTCAGCTACCTTCTGTTCTCTTCATATGTAGAAATCAGGCTATAGGCCTCACTCTCCTAGAGCTACTACTAGGTCTAGACTCAGTTTACTTTGTTACTAGACTCTAAAAAGAGATAAACTCACAAAACAGATTTCAAAGTAACTTTTTACTATCCCTTTATTTAAAAGGAACTCACTTTATAGTGACTGCTTTCAGTAATCAACCACCTGTGTCCATGGTGAATGATTAGATATTAAAAAAAATGTAAAGTTTATGTAAGGTCTGAGGATATGATAAAGGTCTAAGAAAGTGTCTTAAGGAGTGTAAATGCAATTTGTAAAGGTATAAGAAAGTGATTTAAGATACACGTAAAAATGAAAAATGTTTCAGATCTCTTTCCCTCTCTGCTATTGCTATACTAAGACTTCAAAAGTTCAGAGTTTTAACATTAATTGTTGGAATTCTGATAAGTTATTAATAGCTCTGGTAAGCACTGACTACTACTACTGTAGTCACATGCTCAAGATTTTAAATTTCCTTTGGTTGTCTTCTAAATATAGAATTCAAAACGCTTCTCATTGTGCTAAAAACATCTGTCTAATCTATACACACCCGGTCTTCTGGATAGAGGAAAGACTCATTCAGACTTTTAACCCAGGATCATTCTGGGCCCCCGAGCTTCTACTTTGACTCAAAAGTGTGAGTCTACTGCCTTTTCAACAATGATTTCAGTACAAATTACAAATAGTAGTAATGCTAACATATCTAAACTTATCTTTTTGTAAACTTAAAGAATTCTGGTAAGCTTCAGGGAATTGACTTGAATCCACCTTTTTTTTTTTATGTGCATTGGTGTGAAGATGTCAGATCTTCTGGAACAGAAGTTACAGACAGTTGTGAGCTGCCATGTGGGTACTGGGAATTGAACCCAGGTCCTCTGGAAGAGGATCCAGTGTTCCTAACCCCTGAGCCATCTCTTCAGCCCCTTGAATCCACCTCTTAAGGGTCAAATGGACTCCAGATAAGTACTCCTGTTAATCAACAGCCTAAATTTCCCCACCTACTGCCTATTCCTGAGGGTGGGATCTCTCCCCGTTTCCCCAATCTTCAGACTCTTCTCCCCCAACCGCCAGGACCATGGGTCTAAAAGTATCAGATGTATACCTAAGAAAGAAATTTCTCTCTAAACTCCTTAGCTTTACCTTCTGTCCCTAATATATATCTGTTTCAGCACCCTGCTAGATCCAGGTGTTCCCTCAAAATCTGCAACCTGGACAGCTTCAAAGTGGCTAGCCGCAGGTGGTCCAGCCTCACAAACTGCTCCAACTGCTGCCTGCATGTTCCTAGCCCCAGATGGTCCCACGGAGCCTGGACAGCCAGTGAAACAGCCTGCTCTTCCAGGACTTGGCCAGGATCCTAGCTTTCTTGGGTCTCCAAAGATGTCGACACACTCAGACAACAGGAGGCAGTCTGAGGAACATGGTACCCCATTCCTGCCTCACCAGTCATTCCTTCTTATTTCCTCTCCTTTTATAATAAACAAAAAGGAGGGATGTTAGCTCCAGCCTACCTTCAGTGATTCTTGCTGGTAGCTACATCATCACCAGCCGCCAAACGCAACATGCATACCCTTTAAAAGGTCCCGCCAACATGTCCTGTTCGCCTGCTCTATCTTTCTGTCCCTCTCTCTTTCATGCCTCTACTCCAAGACAGCATTCCACTCCCCCTCGCCCAATAAATCTCTTGTGTGAGTTCTGTTGGATGGTGTCATCTCCGCAGCATACCTTGGCCCCAACCCACAGAGGTACTCCACCACATAAACCCTAACACACTGCTTCTGCAGAGGACCCAAGTCTGGCTTCCAGCGCCCACACTGGGTGGCTCACAAACACCTGTAACTCCAGCTGCAGGGGACCTGATGCCTCTTCTGGCCTCCACAGGCATCCCCATACGGGTATAAACACATATGACACACATGAATAAAAACATAAAAATTTTAAAAAAGGGTAAAAATGCCTTTCAACCTCGAGACTGTTGGTCAAGCCATTTCTTCTAGATCTAACATGACCATCAGCCAGCATGAAGCAGATGGCTATGGTAACTTGGGCCCCACAGTCATGGCAACAGAATAAGTAAACCGTTATAGCTAGGTCTGTGGTGATGGTAGTGGAGCTGTTGACATTCTCTCAGGGGAGCGGTGCGGAGCGTCAAGACCCTCACCTGAAATTCCAGCCACCACTCCCTCCTGCCCACCCCTCCTCCCCCATTTGCAGCCGATCTTGGATGCTGCTAGAATACATGGGAGCTAGCAGGTTTGGACACCAGTGTCAGAGCTTTTCTGAGTCACCATTCATGCTAATGGAGGCCTTCTTGATGATGCAGCTTTGAGTCAGCCAAGCTCCTGTAAGCAGCCCCTTACCTGTGTTCCTATAACTGGCTTCAATAAACTCATTGGCCACCATGCTGGACTTGAAGGACTCACTTCTTAAGGCTGGGGGAGGTTCTGTCTGGATGAACAGGTGTTTCTGCAGAGAAGTCACATGAAAATTGACTTTTATACTCATCAAAAATATTCAGGGCTGGAGATTAGTGGGTCTTATAACACGAATTGAAGTCCGATGTGGCTGTTGTTTTTTTTAAAAGGCGCGGTGAGGGAGACCAGCCCTGCAGACATGGCGGGCGGCCGCCAAGGGGACACGGTGGAAAGTCATTCACACCATGCGGGCAGCACTCACGTGGGAAGTTTATCAAGGGAGGAATTGAGGGGAGAAGAAAGAGAAAACGCGCAGGGTCTGAGGAGAGGAGAAGAAAAAGAGAAAGAGGAAAGTAAAGAAAGGGAGGAGGCGCCTGCTGCCTCACTGCAAGAGAGGAAGGAAGGGGCGGGGTTTTCTCTTAAAGAGGACATTACGTAAGATGACGTCAGGGCGCTGGGCAGGTCAGGGGCAGGTCTGAATGCTAACAGTGGCAGGTTTGGAAAAAGAGCTGATGTGAAATTACCAGTCAGAGTGAGCTTTATTAGGAGAGAGGCCCCGCGGCCAGGCCTTGGGAAGGGAGAGCATGAGTGTCCTTAAGGAGAGAGCTTTCCCTTCAAACATGGGAGAAGAGCTTCACAGGACAGAAAGCTTACAGAGCTGGCAGAGCCGGGAGGCAGAGCTGCCACGTATAGGGCATGGTGGGCTGAAAAGTTAGCTTCGGACCCCCCAGCAAACGGGATTTCTGACTTCTGTGGTTTCCACAGGGTCGTGGAAGGTCACACCTGACTCCCAGCACAAAGGCCAGTGCTAGCTGGGACTTTAAACTTTGATTTTGCAACTGCTGGGTTTGTTTCGTCTCCACACACATCCCTGCCAGTGTGCTCTAATAGACACAGCAGTGGCCAGGCACTGCAGGGTGGGCGTAGGGGAAAGGGAAATGGCCTGATTTCTAGGAGAGATAGAGAGAGAGAGAGAGAGAGAGAGAGAGAGAGAGAGAGAGAGAGAGAGAGAGAGAGAGAGAGAGAGCACGTGGGGCTGTGATCTAACAGTGGGTAATGTGCTGGCCATGCAGGCCTGAGAAGCTGCTCCCATATAAAAGCTGGGTATGGTAGTGTGTGTCTGAAATGCCAGGGCCAGGCAGGGCAGAGACAGATGGAGCCTGGGGACTTGCTGGTCATATAGTGTAGCCAAAATAGCCAGCTCCAGGTTCAGTGAGAGGCCTTGCCTCAAAAAATAAAGTGGAGAGCAATGGAGATAGATGCCCGAAGTTAGCCTGTGGCCTTTTCACAGGCATGCATGGGTGAGTATACACACACACACATACACACACACACACACACACACACACACACACACACACACACACACAGATAGAGAAAGAGAAACAGAGAAATTAAAAACAAAGCCCCAATAAAACCATTTTCAAGTATATAAAAGCTGAGAGAATTCAAAATTAATATTCATAACCTAAAAGAAATGGACATTAACAGACAGAAGAAAAATTACATCCAATAGAATTATTATTCCACAGAAAATAATAAAAGGTATTAAAATGGAAACTATATATGGTAATTATATTTCTTATATTACTTAAAGGCCTTTTAAAGATAGCTTGCTGTTCACATGAAATAATTACAGTTTATAGTTTGCAGGGTTTATAGTATGTGTAAAAGTGAGTGGATAATAATATCACAAATGTTTAAGAGTAGGAAAATATGCCATTGTAAGGTGTTTAAAAGACATTGTGTGTGTGTGTGTGTGTGTGTGTGTGTGTGTGTGTGTGTGTGTGTGTGTCTTAGATAGGTCACTATTGTGATGAAACATCATGACCGAAGCAACTTGGGGAGGGTTTATCATTGAAGTAAGTCAGGTCAAGAACTCACAACAGAGGCCGTGGAGGGGTGCTGCTTACTGGCTTGCTCCTCGTGGTTTGCTCAGCCTGCTTTCTTAGAGAACCCAGGACCACTGGCCCAGGGATAGAGAAAAGGCCTTACAGCCAGATCTTGTTGTAGAAAAAACAGAAGAAAGTTGTAGTAGGGAGTAAGGGTTGTGTAGCAGTTTCTCCATAGATTGAAACATTCCATCAAAGTCAAACTCTTTAAGACAAAAGTTGTAAATAACTCAAAATAGCTTCAGGAAGTCCCTGAAACCAACCACATTCACTAGGCCCCTCCCTCCTAAGAGTAAACAATAGAGACTACCGGGAGTCACTCTCAGGCAAGCCAAGCTGAAAGAAGACAGAGTAGATCAGCAGCCTGTAAGAAGCAGAAACACACAGAGCTGCCTAGAAGAGGTTTATACCAACTGAGTCACTTGGAAGGGACACTCTGGAACCTGTTAAGTTGCCTGCAGACTGTACAGTGTCCTCCAGGTTCCTAGCTTTTGCAAACTGTCACCCATGAGTCTCACTCATATTCTTGTATATAACCCCAATAAAACTCATTGGTTCACCAAAAACAAAAAACAAACAAACAAAAAACAGCCAGCAAAGTGTGTGTGTGTGTGTGTGTGTGTGTGTGTGTGTGTGTGTGTGTGTGTGCATGCTGTAGCATGTGTGTGAGGTCAGAGGACCACTTGAGGGAGTCTGTATTTTCCTCCCATCAAATTACAAAGCAATGACAGAACAATCTCAGTGGGATCCTGGGGGAACTAAGTGACACATCGCCGCGCAGCCAAGTAACTCACATATCAACATTTAAAAAGATGAAGACAGACTAGATGTTGAATGGAAGGACATGAAAATAAGACGCTAGAACTGGGGTATGGCACCCGGGCAGCACCCAAGGGAAATGCCTGGCACCAAATAAGTCTATTAAATCGGTGACCTCAGCTCTTACCTTAAGAAACTAGAAGGGAGAGAACCAACGAGACCCAGAGAAGGCAAAGAAAGGACACAGAGAACAAGGCAGAAATCGGTGAATTCAAGGAGAGAAAACCAGGGATTGCCAATGAGACCCACAAGGAAAAGTAAGACCAATAAGCTTGTGATCAGACTGGTGAGGAAGAAAAGATCCAGGCTTCCGATACCAACCTAAGGTGGGTGGGGGTGGGGGTGGTACTGCAGGTTCTGCAGAGGACAAAGGTT
Source organism: Peromyscus melanophrys (assembly GCA_902168415.1). Taxonomy (NCBI): domain Eukaryota; kingdom Metazoa; phylum Chordata; class Mammalia; order Rodentia; family Cricetidae; genus Peromyscus; species Peromyscus melanophrys. The sequence goes on along the minus strand of CABHPR010151680.1, from coordinate 59,980 downwards.
AATGAGATAATGTGGCAATGAATTCAATAGCATAGGTGATCTGAACATATTCACCCTAGGGCACAAATTATAAAATCATACTCAAGGAAGAACCCAAGCAAGCTGTGAAAGAAATGGAATTTTCAAGTTGTGAAGCATTCTACAAAACATTTCATAGAGACACAAGCCCAGTTCAACACAAATTCTTCCCAAAACTTTACAGTGGGCATGGGGTGGAGGGCACAGTGGGCAGGGGGTGGAGGGCACAGTGGGCAGGGGGTGGGGACACGGAGGGCAGGGGGTGGGGGCACGGGGGGCAGGGGGTGGGGACACGGAGGGCAGGAGGTGGGGACACAACTCCATTCCTCTCATGGTAGAAGCATTTCCTGGATACCAAAGCAGATGAAGACATTATGAAGAAATGGAGATAGAAAATGGATAATCTCAACAGTCAAGTTATGACTGCAGGTTGAATCCAGTAATGACTAGGAGGGGACATTTCATGATTAAGTGGTGTTTCCACAGAAAGGCATGCTTGGGTTCACATTCAAAACTCAATTAATGTGGCTCAGCACATTATTAATCTACAACAAAACAACAACAACAAAACCCCAAACAACCTGGGGTGTAGGTCAGTGGCCAAGTGATTGCTTAGCATGTGTGAGTTCAACCAACACTTAAAAATAGAAACAAAAACAAACAAACAAAAAAACCTAATTAGATCAATAAACACAGAAGCAAAAAAGTGAACAAAAATCTGCATTGACTCCTGATGAAAACTCTTAGTCTATTAACAAGGAAAAGATCTTCCTCCACTTCATCAGAACATCTCCCAGATCTCCAAAGCTAACATCGGAGTCAAACATGGCAGACTGGACACTTTCCCATGAAATCAGTAACAACACAGGGCAGTTTTTCCTCTTCTCTTTCTTTCAAAGATTCTTTCCGTTTAACATTGTTATTGTGCACGCATGTGTACCCAGTGTGGGGTCTGCCATGTGCACACATGTGGAGGTCAGAGGACCCCTTATGGAGTCAGTTTTCTTCTCCCACCTCGATGTGGGTTCCAGGGATGGAACTCAGCATTACTCATGCAGCAAGCACTCTACCCACTGAGCCATCTCGCGGGCCCACAGGGTATCTGCTCTTGCCGTTTCTCTGAAGCATTGATCTTGGAGGTGCTGACCAAAGCCATCAAGCAGGGAAAAACTCAGAGGCACCCAGACTAGGACGTGAAAAAATAAATCTTCCACATACAACATGCTCATTTCTGTGGAAATCTAGTGGGATACACCAAAAAGCTGCCAGAAGTAATAGTATTTTGGATGCAGTAGATCATTCTACAAAAATCCAATGTTTGTTGCTTGCTATCAACAGATAATTGGAAACCGAAGTAAAAAGAGGGGACTGCTTACAACAGCACCAGGAGCCCTCTAAGAACCATAAATCTAAGAAAAGTTATGGAAACCCATTCCCCGAGACTGTAAAATATCACCGAGCGAAATGAAGGAAGGCTTAAAAGAGAAAGTCAGAAGAATCAATTGTCTCGATGTCAGTTCTCTCTGAAGTGATCTATGGATGAAGCAGGAGGCCAATAAAAATGCAGAGGCATTTAAAAATTAATATTTAGATGCGAATATTCATATGAAAAATTTGAGAAAAACTGTTACCATGTAAGAGCTCCGTAGGCTTGCCCAGTGACGGAACCGAGAGGCACGTTGGTGGCAGAGATGGAACTTCATTATGATGGGACAGTGATAGGAACATGGCACACAACTGTCTGAAGGGTCGTCATGTCGGGAGGCCGATTTAGGAGCAGTTTATATAGGCAATGGGTAGCCACAGGCTGGTGGCACCTTCTCAGGTGACACATGTCCATCTTCATCACCCGGTCATCAGACCTAGTATATGTCTGTGCAGCTCAGGGACACAGATGCTTATCTCCAGGGGATGTCCTTGTTAGGGAGTGGTTTGCCTACATTCCATTCCTGACATCTTCCTAAATAGACAGAGTAGAGAGTGGAGCTGCCTGGGGCCTTGGTGCTGATCACCCAACTCATGCTAATGAAAGGGAACACACTTTGCCTGGTTACTGTGCAGGGCAAAGGTCACATAAAGTTGAACTAGGGAGTTGGGTCCCAGCGCTCAGCTTCAGAAAAGAGTTAAGGCGTTTATACAGGGAAGAGCATCAGGACATTTTGAGGACCAGGGACACGGTGTGCTAATGGTGGCGAGGGCATCCTGAGTACACACACCCACCAAACAAACATTATCACATAGCACTCGGGGCTGAGAGATGGCTAGTCCGGAAAATGCCTGCTGTGTAAATGTGAGGACTCGAATTTCATCTCTAGCACCTCTGCTGAAAAACCAGACTTGCTGAGATGCACTTGTAATCACATTCCTGGGGAGGTGAGGGCGGGCAGGAGAATCCCCAGAGCTCACTGGCCATTTGTCCGGCTGAATCCTTGAGCTCCAGGTTTGGTGAGAGGCCCTGTCTCAGAAATCAGTGGTGAGTGACTGAGGAAGACACCCAGTGATGACTCCTGGTCTCTATATGCACATGCACACATGCATAATATACTATAAATATGTGCAGTTGTAATCACAACACATGCTGTGATTCTTAAAGTGGTTCCATTTTATTTGAATCTCAGTCTCTCTCTGGTTTTCAGTTCTGACACACATGAGTTGACGGCCACTGCCCAAGGAAACTGAAATTCCTTCCGATTGCCTCTGTGCCATCCTGATTCTCTGTTTCCTTGCTTTGGAAACCTCACATCTCCTATACCTCCTCTTGGCCTCTGACCTGTTTCTAGCCCAGTTTAAAAAAACAAAGAAACAAAATCCCTGCTCACTGTTGGGTGTGGTGACAACTCACTTTTAATCCCAGCACTCAGGAGGCAGAGACAGGTGAATCTCTGTGAGTTCAGGCCAGCCTGGTCTACAGAGTGAGTTCCAGACCAGCTTGGGTTATATAGTGAGATCTTGTCTCAAAGAAGTTGGGTGGGTGGGTGGGGGGGTGTTACGGGAGAGATGACTCTGAGCTTGTACTACTTTTCCAGAGGACCCAAATTCAGTTCCAATAACCCACATCAGGACGCTGACAACTGCCAGTTCTAGCCCCAGGAGATCTAATTCCCTTTTCTGGCCTCCACAGGCACCCACACATGTGTAAATAATTTTTTAAAAATCTTTGAAAAAGTAACAGCAAAACCCTTCTCCCATGGTACCTTCCCTGGGGAGGCTTTTCAACACCTTGCCACGGGCTTTGATCTGACCATTCATGGGCACCTTCTCCCTTCACTGAACACCAGTTTCCTCATATATGAGCTATGATTAAAAGCAATACTTACCCTAGAGGGTGTTTTAGAAAACTCACCAACATATGAAGTTATTGGCATAGTTTGGGGTAGTGTGTATTAGACAGAATTCCACACAGGTGGCTGATTTTTTCCTTTAATTGCTGTTGTCATCCCCTCCTCGCATCTCCAGAGCCCTCTAGGCTGGTCCCACATGGCATCCCACACACTGACGTCAACTCTTTATCAGCTGTCTGCTGACGTCCACAAATGACCTTCCCTGAGGGCTGGCTGGAGAGCGTCCTAAGTGAGAGGCATCAGGCCCCATCCCAGGTGCTGGGGACTAAGATCAGATGGAAAGGACTGGAATCTGAGGTAAAGGTGGCAGAGAGACACCAGAGGGGAGTGTGAGGGGAGCAGACTTCTGAGCCATCTGCTCCATCCCATGCAGCTGTGTGACCTTGCGCATGGTATAAGAAATCTCTCTACTTACGTTGCCCCCGAGCTGTAAAATGGAAGATAATACACCTGAGATGGTTGTGTCGTTTTATGCCATAGTCAAACACAGTCCTGCTCAAGTGAGCTAATAGCTCTGAAATAGTCGAAGGACAGTGTGTGTTTGCTGGATCTGGTAGACAGCAGGGTATCCACACACAGGATGGGAGAAGGGGAGACAGGAGATGGGAAGTGGGTGAAACCAGGGTGTAGTGAAATCACTGATCTGGACCACTCTGTGGGTAGAAAGGAAGCTTTATTGGGGGATCAAACTGCTGAGGCTGTCTCTTGGGTGGGGGTGGGGACAGGGAATAGCAAAACAGTGTGGACAGGGGAGCCTTGTCAGTTTTAAGGGGACAGATAGAAGGAAGTGGGGTCGGGTGGAGGTGGCAGCATGCAAGCCAGAGCAGCCTGAGGGACATCTTGGGGACTTTGATGCCACAGGCTTATTTGGGTTAATCAGGAACTAGACATAGTTGGCTGTGGGGCAGATAAGGGAAGTGATGACTTTTCTTGACAAACAGAAACCTGCTTTCTTGAGGAATATTGAGTTGAGGTTTCTGTTTATCTGATTGCAACCCTGTTTATCTGATAAGAATCTAGCCTGAGCTGAGCTCAGACCGTCATTTAGAACATTGTCAGCAGCACTTCCATTTTGGGGGCTCACCTTGGACCTAACAGTGGGAACAGCACCTTGGACTGAGGGAATGGGATCAGGACAGAGGGCTGCTGGATGGGCGGTGTGGGCCAGGGTCCCAGGGTTCCAGGGTCCCAGGGTTCCAGGCCTGAGTGCTTCATTAGGTTGGAGGGAAGGTCTCAGTGAGGGCATGACTACAGATGTGAGGAAAAGCAAGAGGACAGTCTGTGTGTGTGTGTGTGTGTGTGTGTGTGTGTGTGTGTGTGTGTGTGTGAGAGAGAGAGAGAGAGAGAGAGAGAGAGAGAGAGAGAGAGAGAGAGAGAGAGAGAGCACGCACGAGCAAATGTAGCAGAGTGGGATATGAAGGTGCCGGGGAGGGAGGGAACTGCGGCTCTCAGAGGAGTGAACCTGGGAGGAGGAAACGCAGAGAAGTTTGGAGGTTTGAAATAGCTCTTTGTTTTTTGCTTCACTGAGACAGACAGTGGTAGGCTTACAGGAGTGCACCACCTTACCTGACCTGTGAGGTAGCTCTTGTGGCCAGCAGGAAGGTTATAAGAGACAATGACAGGCAGTACTAAGCAAAGATGAGCTCTGGTAGGGCCAGGTCATGGGTATCTTTAAGAGTGGGCTAGCTAGCCGGTAGTCTCTATAGCCAGTCTTGGCTCACCCAGGACTGGCTCATTTCAAACCTGCAAGTCCTGTATCCAAACCCTCCAGGCCAGAACATCAATTGTGAACATTCTTCTGAGCAGAGGGACACACATGCTGGGCTCCCAAGTGTTGGCATTCTGCCCCCACTCCAGCTGCATGACTGCACATGCCCAGTTCAGGAGCCAAGCAAGGAGTCCTGCATCTTACATCAGTGTGCGCTGGTGACTACGTGCATGTCGCATGGTCACACAATCAGCACATGCGTGGCGTAGCTCTGAAAGCCCACCTGCGCATGTGCCCGGGAACCCATAAAAGTCGGACACAGACTCCTCCTCTTCCTCTCTCTGTTCTGTTCTCTCTTCCCCCCATCATCTTTCTCTTTCTCCCTGCTCTCTTCAAGTGCGTCTCCCCCAGGCCTGGTTCTCCTGCCCCAACCCCCTCCTAATAAAGCTCTGATACTGGGTTTTGTCACGGCTCGTGACCTTTCCACACAGTAACAAGCACTGCTTATCATTTTGAAAACCATCATCAGGGGCCTGTGGTGCTGTTCTTGTGGCGTACACTGAGTCCAGGCTGGGTGGTACTGGGTGGAATGGAGTCTTGGGCATCCAGGATATAGACTGGAGGACTGGGAGAGGGCTCGAGACCTACCAGCGTTGTCCACCTGCTTTCCCAGTACCCCACTAGTACCTGCTCGGCGAGTTAGAGTGGCACTGAGTACTCCCCCAACCTGGTTTCTTGCACTGGACTACTTGGAAGGACAAGACTTGAAGGGGACACAGTGTCATGTGACACTAAACGTTTTATTCCTTTCCTACCCAATTACCTAGCCTGGCTCAGTTTGGAAAATGTGGTGAGGTGATGGGACTCGTGGGTTCCTACAGTACTAAGAGCCAATGATGGTTGAGCATTTCAATTCCAGCAGTGGTCTTGGATGACATTTTCCTGAGGGGCCGTATGTAAGTTCAGAGAGTGTGGTGAATGAAATCAGTGAGGACTCAGGTGATTACACCCTCCCTCCCCCCTCTCAGTCTGTCACCTTCCTTTCTTTATAAATTGTTTGTTTGTTTGAGACAGGGTCTCTAGGTCAGTGTCACAGATGGGCAATGTCTGACATGGATGATCACATTTGTGTCTTTCCACAGTGTCAGAATTTATTGAATAACAACAAATTCACAAGGTGAGGTTCTTTCAATGGCAGCCACTTGCCAGATCCCTGCTTTCCTTGGCAAAGCCAGCAGAGGCGAGCCCAGAGTCTTTCATTCCAATCTTAATTACTAATAGTAGCTCTATGTTCACACATTACATACCACACAGTAACTCTATCTGTGTACATACTGTCTCGGTTACTGCTCTATTGCTGTGAAGAGACGCCATGACCAAGACAACTCATAACTTCTAGAGGGCAGTGACTCACCCAGGGCCACCCCACCAGGCTGGCCCTTGCCCATGTAGTCCATCACACCAGCTCACCTGCTCTTTCCTCCTCTTTTCTCACTTTGCCTTTGGAGACAGTTTTGCTCCTTGACCTCTGACTTCTTGACAGCTGTGATTAATGAGGAAGGCTCCGGCATACATGACGTTCAGCTGTACCCAGTTTACGGCAAACTGATTAGACTGTTTAAGTCAGAATAATGCTATTTAGCAAAGCTGGATTTAGTGATGGCAGAGAGTAAGGAGATTAATTTAAAGGTAAAAAGAGAGTGACAATCATAGATCAACACCTGAAAAATCTTGCCGCCTATACGAAGCCTTAATTGAGAAGTATGTGGAAGACTCCATCCGTGAAATTCAATTATCATGCAAGCCAAGAGGAAGCGCTTCCCTGGGGAAGGAACCCGGCAGCCGCATTGAAACGACCACACCTGTCTGTTTTCATGTCAAAAGAGTGAGAAAGCTTGCCTGGGTGATGAAATATAGACAGTGTGCATCAGCTTAATGAAAATTTCCAGGGGTCCCTTCCTATAATGGAAGTCCCATCCCCCCCATTCTCCCACCTTCTGTCAACACTGCCACTGGAGACTGATGGCAGACGGCACAGGCACCCTAGCCTGACACTCCATTGTCCCAGCATCAAAGCAGGGCAGGGCTAGATGGAGTTTGCCAATAAAAGCTCTCCAACCCTGTGCCCCTTCCTCTGATTGGGGGCCTCTTGAAAGAGCAATCAGAAAAAAAAAAAAAAAAAAAAAAAAAAAACCAACCCTCAAGACAACAACTGTAATGATTACAAATGAGCCAATGGTAATTGACTGGCTTGTTAGCTGCAGGGAGGGGTGCAGTGTGTCACAAGCTGGGTGGGGACCTCCTCAGCTCTAGCTTTGTCCCCTGGGTTCTGCAGAGATTCACCCTTGCAGCCTCTGATCTTGAGGCAGGTAGGCTGCACGGAGTTCTTTTGGCTTAAGTGCCTTGTGGTCCTGGTGGCGAATAAAATCTTGTTCCCTTCTGGAGCACGGTGGCTTACGTAATCTGCAAAGTGCTCTCCCATCCATCAACTCAGAAAAACCCCAGGATAATGTTTCCCATTATACAGAGGAAGAGGCTGAAGTTAAGAGATTGATTGGCCTCATCATATGCTGGATTCCCTTCTAATGTGCGTAGCACCAAGCAGGACATTTAGAGCAACAGTTCTCAGCCTGTGAGTCTCAACCTCTTTGGAGGAATGACCCTTTCACAGGGGTCGAATACCATATATCCTGCATATCAGATATTTACACTACATTCATAACAGCAGCAAAATTAGTTATGAAGTAGAAATGAAAATAATTTTATGGTTTGGGGGTCACCACAACATGAGTGTTGCATACATAAAGGGTCGCAACATTAGGAAGGTTGAGAACCAATGATTCAGAGGAAGGCAGAGACTCAAGTCTCTGAGGAATTCTGTTCTGGTGGGAAGGATTAGACCTAGAGGGATGTGAAGGTCACCAAAGATCAAGCGCCAAAGGGTCATGGGAAAGGGGTGCTTTGGGAGAAGTCAAGGATGTGAGAGGCGGTGTAGTCCCTCTGAGGGTCGGAGTGAAGTCTGTCCTGGTCACTACAGCAGCTCACATGCTTGGCAGAGCGCTTTTCAGAAACAATTGGTTAAAAAACGTGAACCAAGGATGATGGTGTCCTTTTAGGCAAGGCTTGGAGAATGTAGAGATGTTAGGGAATTTGGAGAAGAGGCAAGTCATGAGGTGTTGACTAAGAGAACAGGAACCCAGAAACTGTAGGACAGACAAACTCGGCTTGTGGCAGGCAGCCTCGGCTGGTGCTATCTGTGAGCATGTGTCCGACGAATCTCTTCTGCACCGTCTCATCTCATGCAGGGTGACAGTCGGGACGCTCCTTCACACCCAGCCCCCTTCTCGAAACAGCACTGGGAGCATTGCTTTACAGACCATCTGTGCCTCTTCCTGTGACTTTTCAAATTGTTTTCCCTCTCTCAAGAGTGATTTTGAGTTCTAATGTCTAGCTCAAGATACAGGCAGGGCCAATGGAGAAGAGAGAGCTTTGTGCGCTTGAAGGTACGTGCGTGGAAGAGCTGTATCAGGTTGCACACAGTGTTCAGTGGATAGTGTCTAACACTGCGTTGTTTTGAGTGCTCGTGTGCCCCAGTCTGGAAGGGAGGTGCATTAGTTACTTTTTTCAGGGAGGAAGAGTTTATTTGGGATCCCGGTGGGGAAGGCATGGTGGCAGGAAGCTGTTTGCTCACATCAAGGGAGCTCAGGACACACAGGGAGATGAATTCTGGTGCTCAGGGCTTTGTTTTTCCTTTTAATTTCCTGCCTGTGGGGTGGTGCCAGCCACCTGCAGGGTGGGTCATCCCTCCTTAGTCACACCTCCCTGGGAGCATCCTCACAGACAAGCCTGGAGGTGTATTTTCTAGGTGAGCCTGAACCCTGTATGGTTGAGTTGACAATCACAGGAAGTTTACCCCTCCTCCCCCCAGCTGAAGGGTCCTCATATCCACTGCCTTATCTTGCCATTTGTGTCTGGGACAAGGGGACATGACAGCCTCAGGATCAACCTAAAAGTCAGATTCTTATAAAGGTGAACGCAGAGAAGGTCAGCCTGTCTCTAACGACAGCACTGTCATTTCCAACATGTCACCTCGAAATACTATTGCATCTGTCCAGTCTTTATGGGAAGAGGCTCCCAGAAAATGTGGATGTCTATGTCTTAGGGGCTGCTGGTCTTTCTCCGCCATAATCTTTTTCTAGACCCACTCTCTGCCTCCCGGGCTGACCCCCATGGAGGGTACTGTCTGTCCTTTCTCAGGGGTCACCAGGTTAGGGTCAGTCCCTGGGAGGTGACAGGAGGTCAGAGGTTGGAAGGAAAGAGAAGTCGGGGTATTGGCACTCTGCTTCCTTCTTGCTTTGGTGTCCCTGGTGGGTTATGGGCCCCTTGTGGCCATGGCATGCTGCAGCTGCTTCTCTGTAGGGTCAGCTCTAAGCCCTTTGCCCACTTAGTCCTGGTGGCTGAGGCTCCCACTGATGCTGGTGGGTAGGATTCTCAACCTCCTCATCTCGTAATGGATTCCCCGCTTAAGGACTCTTCAGCAGGTATCTTTCTATGTGGCACCTGCCAGGTATCTAATGAGCATGGGGACGGAGGAGAGGCTCATGAGACTTCAGGAAAGAGTGTTGATAGACCTAATTTTATGCCGGGTGTCTCCTGCAGGCAATCACAGTCACTGTATAATTCATGATGGCCACGGCCATGTCCACGCTGAAGGAAACAGATAGACCACAGAGCTCAGACTAGGAAAGAACTCTAGGACTGTGGAGCTGTCAGCTCACGAGTTCTCTCCCGTGTCGGGGTGGACCTTTCAGGGACGCAGCTGCTTTTGAGCCATCCCTTCTCCTTGTTGGCAACCCCCACTCATACTCCTGTTAGTAATCCCAACAAAAACTCACTGGGCTGCCAAGTTGAACATTGGTGCAGTCCTTATTTTGGTCAGTTGTGGGTTCTCTTTCTGGGATGAACTGATTGCTTGATTGATGTGTGTGTGTGTGTGTGTGTGCGTGTGTGTGTGTGTGTGTTACAATTCCCTACTAAAAGTCTGTCACATAACAGAGCTCCTGCCTTGTTTCTCTCTGGACATGGACTGAGGTAAGGGCTTGGTGTCAGATGCTCAGTAGACACAGAGGTTAGACTCTTATTTTCCCAGAAGCCCTGACGTGATGGTCATGGACTCATTCTTCTAAACTGGAAGCAAGCCCCAAACTAAGGGATTTATTTTATAGTTTCCTTGCTCATGGTGTCTTCTAGCAGTAACAGTAACTAAGACATCCTGCCTTTCAGCTCAGCATGCCCAAGCCGAGCAAGGTTTCATTCGAGAGAAAGAGGAAGTGGCTCTTAGGGTTGAGGAGGACTGGTTCAAATCCTGGGTCCTTTTTGCATGCTGGGTGGCCTGGAGCTAGCCAGTCCACCTCTCTGTACCCTTCCTCTTATGTAGAATGGGGTGATATTAGTCATTAGGCTCCAAGGTTATGGAATGGACTGCTGCATGTGGTTATGGACCTGAAGGACTAGAATACAGGCCTGGTCCTTCAGCCCCGAGCCTGCTCATCCTCATCTTCCATCTATGGAGGATGCTCACAGAGAATACAGCTTCCCCATGTCCACCTTCCTCTCTCCTACAAAGCAGCATTTATAATGTCTCCCAAGTGCACTTTTAATGTCAAGATCAACTTAAACCTCTATTCCCATTCTGAGGAGAAGCCAGAGGTCCCTAAAATTTCTGTAAATTCTCAGAAGAATTTTCCTGTGGTTGCCTTTGTTAGTCTCATCCCTAGATCACCCACCCCCCACCCCCATCTCAGAGACTCTGATATATCTATTGTGTATGTAGTGTATTTTTTCTCAGGAGCCATCCACTTTGTTTTTTAAGACAGGGTCTCTCACTGGAACCTGGTGCTCACAGAGTAGGTTAGGCTGGCTGCCCAGTAAGTCCACAGGGACCCACCTATTGGCGAAATTACTAAGGCCACTCCACATAGTTAAAAGGAGATTTATTTAAAGGCGTAACTCACAAATGAAGGGATAGGTAGATGATGGGTTCTGGAAGAGACGCAGCGCAGTCCGGCGGTGTTCTCTGGAGAACTTTCCTCGGTCTACCTCTCGTGTCCTGGTCCAGGAAACAAGAGAGCGCCGCACATCCCGATCTCAGGTCTTCAGCCCTCCCTTGGCCCCGCCTTGTAGGCGTGATAGTTACGGAAGCCTCAATGGGGGTTGGAACTTCCAGACCAAAGCTGGAATGGCTACCCACTACATAATTCTTGCTCGATAATTGTTTTGTTATATGTAATTTTACTATGTTAAAGTTAAAACCTTCCTTTTTGAAAAAGAAAAAAAGGGGAAGTGCTGTGGATATCGCTATATGTCAATAAACACTGATTGGCCAATAGCCAGACAGGAAGTATAGGCGGGACTAACAGAGAGGAAAATTGAGGAGGAAGGAAGGATAGGGAGACTGCCTGGAGCCGCGGCCAGAACAAGGAAGATATAAAGTACCGGTAAGCCACGAGCCACGTGGCAAAGTAGAGATTAATAGAAATGGGCTAAATATAAGAGTAAGAGCTAGACAATGATAGGCCTGAGCTAATGGCCAAGCAGTTTAAATAATGTAAGCTTCTGTGTGTTTATTTTGTAAGTGGTTTCTGGGACTGGTGGGACTTGGGAGCTGGCGGGACTTGGGAGCTCGAGAGAAATTTTCCAGCAACACCCACCTGGAATTACAGGTAGCTCACCACACCTATCTTTTTTAAAAAACAACAACAACAACAAAAAAAACCCAACAACAACAAAAAAAAACCAACAACAAAGCAGAACATGGTTGTGGGGATCTGAACTCGGGTCCTTGTGCGTTCCTTACACCTGAACCATCCCCATCCCTGTCCCTCACCTTGTTTCTTTCCTACAGTGTTAATAAGATGTGAAATATTCCTCCTCCCTCGGAGACAGAATCTTGCTACATAGCCCAGACTGGACTTGAGTTTTGGATATTTCTTCTTCCATTTCCCAAGCTCCCCATCATGCCAGCCTTCCTCACTGCTTTTACGAGAACAAACTGATTTCCCCAAACAGAATATGACTTGTACTTTGTGGCCTCAGGTTCCAGGCTTCTGTCCTCATTTTTTTTTTTTTTTTGGTTTTGTTTTGTGAAAAAAGTCTTCTAATGCTTCCGCCTGAGACTCCTAAGAGCGGGGATTCCAGGCACGTGATGCCACAGCTGACCCCAGGTCCCTCCTTAGGCTGGATTCTCAGCCTACTGCGAACTATGAGTTCTCAGCCTGTGCCACTTGGCTCCCAGGTTCTGCTAGGGCCTCTGGTGCCAATAGAAACACCTTCCATCTCCCTCCAGGGCACGGCCAGGATGGGCACCCTAGGCCCGACATAAGCTCCTGCTCGTCCACCTCTTTCTGCCCCTTGTCCAGGAGTCAGGGGTTGTGAAGGGGTGCAGCGGCAGCTGACCTCTCTCTTCCGTCCGGAGTTCTGGTCCTACTCCAAGAACGGCTGCCTGGGTGACCCTGGGCAGCTGGAGTTACTCCCCCTGCTTCATTATCCTCACTGGCAGGGGAAAGTGCCTGGCCCAACCCCAAGAGTCCTGTCTGGCACCCCAGGCCATTGAGCTGGCCAAGTGAGAGGGCCAGGGCCAGGTGTTACCACAGGGCACTCTCGCACCCAGAATCCGCTTTTTCTTGGTCACACTCTCTCCTCACCTTGCCCTGTGCTACTGGATGTCATCCCCTCTATCACACTGAGCCATTTGCTTCCTCTCCTACCAGCTCTGCTGTCCAACTCTAAGTTAATTGACAAAGATGAGAAGAAACAGACAGTGCGTTTATCCTCATTTCTGTGACTTGTAGTGGAAGCGAAAGGCTGGCTTTGTGGGACTGCACACATCCGGCATGCTCATCTTGGGTAGCACCATAGATGGCCATGAGCATGGAAGAGGCCACGGAAGAAAGGATCTGAGCCAGGATGAGGGGAGGTGATGGGACATGACATTAGCCTTAGAACTGCGCAAACCTGGCTTCCAGTCTTTGTGTTGTCATCTACGGATATAACTCTGGGAGGTCACTACCTGTAGGCCTCAGCTTCCTCGTTTTTGAAATGGCGTAACGATATTACTGACCTCACCAAGTGGTTGGGAGACGATGAGAGACACAGAGATAAATACCAGTGTGGGCAGGGGCTTCAGAGAAAGCAGCCACTTCTAAAGAACTGGGGTTGGGGATCTCAAGAAGATAGGGGTGGCACAGAGTCCCTTGCCCAGAGAAGGCCACTGGGAAGGGGTCTGATGACCTGGATCACCGTTGTGGTCCTCAGTCTCTGCATTTCTGAAATGGGACCAGCACGTGGGGCTGGGGAAAGCAGAGACGGAGCCAGAGCTGTGACAACTGGAGGGAACAGACTTGGAGGCCAGGGGTCAGAGGCACAGGAGACTTGGGAAAGGGGCTGCTCTGACGGCCTCCCCTGGGTGGCTGTACGGTGGCGTTACTGCTTTCCTGTTTCTTCCTGTCTTCTCGCGAGAGGATTAGAAGTCCTCTACAAAACTGGCATCAGATTTGGTCATGAGATTTGCTTTGTCCAGTGAAAGTGACGGGAGCTGCTTTCGAGATGTGTAGCTCAGAAGGGTGGGCAATACCAAAATATGGGACAGGTTTATCCTTAAGGACAAACAACATTTTGTTGTGGTTCCAGGGATATATGTGCTCTCTTTATGCATCTCCAGCTGGACACGTGTGCTGCTGTCCAGTCTTGATCTGGTCCTTAGAGTGGCTGGCCCCACCCTGAGGAGGGAGTCTTAGGGATCATACACTATGGCTCACGTGGGTTCCAGTCACACCTAAGAGTCAAGTTCATTTCAAACATAAGACTGGAAGGGGTGACTGTTACATTCTACTAAGTGTCAGCCCTAGGACGATCCCTCGACATGGTCTTGTGGGTAATTTTCAAAACGATGCCAGCACACCAAACACATCAGAGTCACTTGGGATCCTGTTAAAATGCCTAGTGTGAGGGTTGAGGAGATGGTCCAGTGAATCAACGATGGCCGTGCAAGCATGGGGATCTGAATTCCATGCCCAGAACACACATTAAAAAATCTGGCCATAGTGCTGTGTGAGTTTCATCCCAGTGCCAGGAAGGTACAGACAGGCAGATCCTGGGGCTCACTGGCCAGCTAACCTGGCCTCATCAGGAAGCCCCAGGTCCCAACTTGCCTCAAAAACCTAGATGGACATATCCTGAGGGATAACACCCAGGGTGACCTCTGACCTACAGATATGCACACCTACACATGTGCAGCCACATAAACATGTACATACATGTACATATATACACACAAAAACTTAAAAGTACGTTGCAGAGTCTCATCTACTGAACCCTGAAGCCCAGGGGTGCTCATTCTGAAGGACCAATGCAGATCGGGGCAGAAAGAGAAAGGAGAAACCAGACCTCCCAAGCCTCAGTCCTTGCTTCAGACCCTATGAGTCCTCTAAGCCAACGCTGGTTCTCCTAGGGCACACAGCATGATCCAGGTTGTCCCACCTGCAGCCAACCTGACAGAAGCAGCTGCTGCCTTGGGGGAAAAAAACCCAACAAAAATTATGATGAGCACAGAATTTATAATCTGGTGATTTCAGCAGATATTTGTATGCGTTGCTGAAGTCTGCACTTTCAGATCGATTCCACACTGTATCTTTTTCAAATTATTATTCTAAGCTTGCAAAATGGAGTTTATTACTGATGTAAAAATAATAAACTCCGGAATCATTCATTATTTTTCCCTCTTAAGAGTCTGCCTAGGGTTTAAGAAATTGAGAAAACGGGGCTGGAGAGATGGCTCAGCAGTTAAGAGCACTGACGGCTCTTCCAGAGGACCCAGGTTCAATTCCCAGCACCCATATGGCAGCTCGCTGCTGTCTATAATTCCAGTTCCAGGAGACTCAACACTCACACAGACATACATGCAGACAAAACAACAATGCACATAAAATAAAATAAAATAAAATAAAATAAAATAAAATAAAATAAAATAAAATAAAAAGAAATTGAGAAGTCTAAGACAAACCCAGGATTTCTGATGAAGAGATTGGGAGGATGGTGGGCCCAGTGGCTGATATGGGGGGACTCATGGGGGGATGTTGGGAAGTATTAGTTCCTTTTCTGGAGCTGTGACATAGTTACCTGAGTGAAGGACTTTAAGGAGGATGATTGATTTTTCTCTTGGTTTCAGAGCATCCAGTTCATGGGGGCTTGGGCACAGAATCATTGGTGGCAAGAGTGTGTGGCTCTTCAGTGGGAGGGAGGCTCTTCAGAGTGGATGGAAAGCAGAGAGAACCAGGAAGGAGTCAAGGCAAGATGCACCCTAAGAGACATATCCAGTGATACTTCCTCCAGCCAGCCCCATTTCCCAGTGCTCTCCTGTATCAGTTGTTCTTCTCACGGTTGTGATCAAATACAATGCAGCTTAAGGGAGGGTGGGGTTTCCTTGGCGCATGCACGTTTCAGAAGAGACCATCCACCATGGCCAGGAAGGTGTGGGAGCCTGAGGCAGCCAACCGGAAGCAGGACTGAGCTATAACACTCTAAGGCCAGTCCTTGGGAAGCCACCTTCACCAACCAGGTCCCGCAACCACTCCAAAAGAGCATCAGCAACTGGGTACCAGATCTTCGAACTCCTGAGCCTGTGGCGGATGTTGCAGATTCAAGCCTTTGGGGAGGATAGGGTCTATTTATTTTGTGGTACACGGAGGAAAATCTCAGGGGCGGTGGCGGATGGAGGCTAAGCAGCCTGGAAATTACTTAGGAGGGTTACAGTGTTTTCAAGACAGATGAGATATGGCAGAGACAGCATTTTCCATGAAGAGTGGGGACAGATCTCAGCTGTTTCTTGCTCTCTCAGCAGAAACGGAGAGTAGGGTGGGGAAGGAAAACAGCAAGACACTGAGTGGTTTCTAAAGTTCATCTGGCACTAACATTCTGCCTGCCACCACGTGCCATAAAAGTTGTTAATTTAATCCGATTCAATTTAGTTCAAAGACCCCAGTCACTATGCTGAGCCCAATCATAAGGATGGCCCCATAGGCTCACATACTCAAATGCTTAGTCACCAGGGAGTGGCATTATCTGAAAAGATTAAAAGGATTAGGAGGTGTGGCCTTGTCGGAGGAAGTGTGTCATGGGAGTGGGCTTTGAGGTTTCAAAAGCCCATGCCAGGTCCAGTCTCTCATTCTGCCTGAGGATCACGATGTAGCTCTCAACTACTTCTCCAGCATCATGCCTGCCATGCCTGCTTGCCATGCTCCCTGCCGTGGTGCCAATGGACTAAAACCTGTGACACTGTAAGCAAGTTCCCAACTAAATGCGTTCTTTTCTAAGAGTTGTCTTGGTCATGGTGTCTCTTCACAGCAATAGAACAGTGACTAAGACACCAAGCCTATTCATTAATTCCTCTACTATACTTTAGGACCTGGGGATCATCAGAACACGATGGTCCTCAGCCTATATGGATGTGTACCTGTCATATTTGGGACTGAGTTGGGTGGGAGTGATGCTTAATGTCAGTACTGCAGTCCAGAGAGGAAAGGAATTATTTCCAAGGCAATGGAACAAAGTCCAAGGAGGAGGATTTCTCAGAAGTGTGGTACAGCCAGGAAAGCATAGTAAGATATAAATGAGTGTTGTAAAACTTCTATCATACCTTGGTTATTTTTACAGACAACAGTTGGGTTGACTCTGGAGTTGATGGGCCTGCTGGGCATCTGGGCTCACTGCAATGATGAGGACCTCTTGAGATGGGTGAATGGATGAGGAACCTAAGGGCTCATGACTCATCCCATTTAGGCACTTACCATTTAAAACAGGCTCAGACATCACCAATGACATATTGTCCTCTACCATCCCAGGGAGTGTGCCTTTGATTTGATCATCTCTGACTGCTGGGATCTGTGTATTTAACAATGAAGCAAGATCGCTCCTGTTGTGACGTCACCCCATTGGTTAGCTTTAGCCTGATCCCTGGGTACCACATGTCTTGTCTGTTCCCTTTGTCCTGCTCCTCGGACACTTGAAGGTGATCAAGTCTCATGAGACACTGAGCCTGTTAATCTCCAGCCGATGGCCCAGATACCTCAGTCATTGGGACTTCCCTGAATCTGGTCCTGTCCCCACCCTGTTCTTCAACTCCAGGTGCCTCTTGACTTCTCATTGTCCCTAGAGTGAGACACAGCACTCTAGGCTCAAGGTGGACATCTTCTGGAACAAACCTACTCCTTTCCTGCACATTTCAAGGCCAAGAGCTGCTTATACATCAGCCATGGGACCTTATGAGCAGTGACCTGCTTCCACATAAAGTTTCCTGATTTCTCTGTGCACATGGGAAAGGGATGGGAAAGGCAGGGCCTGGGGGAAAGGTTTTGATCTTGTGTGTTTTCACTCAAAAGCACTGGTGGTAGGATAGTTTGAAATGCAGAAATCTGGATTCATTCTAGACCCATGGAAATGGAGATCCTGCTCTAGTCAGATCTCTGTGGCATGTATATGTCTTTTCTTTACCTTTCATGGCCCCTCGGGGTCATGTTTGGCTCAGTCTCTCAGGCATAATGTTCTTCCTAAAACTCCACACTGGCCATGCTGCTAACACGCTGTCTAAGGGCTCTAGTTTGGATGGTAAATGTTTCCTAAAGCCTTGTGTGGAGAAGGTGTGGTCCCTAGATGGTACTATTGGGTGATGATGGACTCTTTAGTAAGTGGGGCCTGTAGCACCAATTCTAATTGGTCTTAATAATAAAAACCCGGAGCCAGATATCGGGGTAAATGCTGAAAGATCAGTAAAGGAGCCAGCCACTAGAGAGACTTCTTACCTCCAGGACTTCTCAGCTGAAAGGGGTCAAGATCCTGTCTCCACGAATTCTCAGATTAAATGCAATGAGCTGTTGTCTCCTCCTCCTTATATGCCTCTCTCTGCCCAGCCATATCACTTCCTGTCTCCACCTCCCTAGTGCTGGGATTAAGGGCGTGAGATCCCAAGAGCTGGGATTAAAGGCGTGACTGGCCTCTGTTTCTCTTTTGGAATGGATCAATCTCATGTAGCCCAGGGTGACCTTGAACTCCTGATTTTCCTGCTTCCTCCTCCCAAGTGCCTGGCTTCTATGGCTAACTAGTGGCTGGCTCTGCTCTCTGATCTTTAGGCAAGCTTTATTTGTTAGAGTATAAACAAAAGATCACCACGGAGCCTAGCAGGCTAGGTGACTGGGGCATTTCCTTGATGGGACCCCAGTCCTTCTTTCTTTCACTTTCTGGCTGCTCTGATGTAGTAAGCTTTCTTGTCGGACTATCTTGGACTGCCAGCCCACAAATAATGACCCGGAGACTTATTATTAATTATGAAAGCTTGGCCTTAGATTAGGCTTTTTTCCCAACTCGCTCTTATAATTTAGTTAACCTGTATTTTTAAAAACTATATCCTACCATGTAGCTCAGTTACCTCTTCTCAGCATAGCACATCTGACTTGCTCCAAGTCTGCTGACAAAATCCTTGTGCCTAGATTCCTCCTCCTCTTCCTCTCTCCCAGGAAGTCCCACCTATCCTCTCCTGCCTAGCTATTGGTTGTCCAGCTTTTTACTACACCAATCACAGCAACACATCTTCACATAGTGCACCAATAGTCTGCAAGACCCTGAGATGAACAGTTCTCTTCCACTCCATGCACTCTGCCATGACGTCCTGCCTGGCTACATTCCTAAGGAATGGAGCTGAGTGTCCATGGGCTGAAACCTCTGGAACTGTGGACCAAAAGGACCCTTTCCTGCTTTTAAGTTGATCCTCTCGGGTTCCTTGTTGCTTTAGCAGAACGCTGACTGACATTCCTATTGGTTTCAAGATAAAGTATAAACCTAGGTATCAAGATTTGGCCTGTATCTCTCTATACGCTACTCACTCACCTGTCAACATCCCTGTTCCTTATACCAAGTCCCACAGTGATCCTCGAAATGCCACTCTTTCCCAGCTCCGTGTCTTTGTACACTCTCTATTCTCTTTCTGGAATTCCATTCATAAACCTTCTCCCCTGAGAAACTCAGCCTCAAGCCCATTCCTCGGGTGCTGCTGACTTATGTGGAGTCCCATTTAATACTTTTGGATGGCTTGTTCTGGGGTGATATAGTGTGTACCCTAATAAACCTGCCTGAGGATCAGAGGACAGAGCCAGCCACTAGATTAGACATAGAGGTCAGGCAGTGGTAGCACACACCTTTAATCCTATCACTTGACAACTCATGCCTTTGCTTGGGAAGCACACACGCCTTTAATCCTAGGAAGTAATATAGCAGGGCAGAGAAAGGTATAGAAGGTGTGAGGAAACAGGAACTCACTCTCTTTAGGCTGAGGATTTCATAGAGGTAAGAACTAGTGGCTGGCTGTTTCTGCTTCTCTGATCTTTCAGCTTTCACCCTTATATCTGGCTCTGGGTGTTTCATTAAAGGACCATCTAGAATTTGAACAACGTTGTTCTATGTGTCTGATTTACTGGGCCATGCAGTGCCCACAGAGTGGTGTTATTTCTGAATGTATCTATGAGGGTGCTTCTGGAGGAGATGAATACTGCAATCAGTAGACTAAGGAGGGTGCCTGGTATTGGTGGGACTTTGCTGATCTGATGAAGGCCTCAATAGAACCAAAGACTGTGTAAGAAACAATTTTTTCTCTCTGCTTGGCTGTCTTTGGGGTGTCGGGCTTCTCCTGCCTTCAGACATAGGTTGTGGCCGCACCATTGGCTCTCCTGGGTCTCAGGTCTTCAGATGGGGGCTGAAATTGCACACCAGATTTTTTTGTTGGGTTTTCAAGATGCCAGCAGTAGCCCTGAGACTTCTGCATCTCAAATCTGCATGAGCCAAATCCTTGTAGAAAATCCCCCTGTCCCCCTGCACTCCCCAGCACACTTTTATGACCTACATTGGGCTGTCATCACAAGTCCGCATGTGCTTTTCTCACCAGACCGGAGTCCCTGGGGCACAGTCTGTGTCTGGTTTCTCTCAAGGTACTCAATAAATGCTACATTGCTAAGGCACTCATCAAAGGTCATGGTGTCCTCAGAAGAACTCACTGGAGGGAAGGCTGATGGAGAAAGTACATTCTTCCTATTTACATGCTCCCCAGGCAGGGCTATGAACCCTCCCCCCACCATTAATTGTCCCCAGAGAGTCAGCCCTGACCTTAGGACAATAGCAGCCAGCGCCATCCCTGGAAAGTGCGCTGATTAAACATTCTCTGCCTTGCTACAAGCCGGGTGTCAGTCCCAGGAAGCCAAGGTGGAGCTTCATTGCCTGTTTGGTAGTTTATGGTCTGGGCATGGGGACAGGTCCAAATGAGCTGTTAACAGCGTTTTGGAAGTGGGGGAGCAGGTCCTCCATATGGTTAAATTGTCACTAGGTTGGAGTGGGGCAGGGTCACCGGGCACAGCTGAGGACCCAGCACAAGCAAGGAGCTGTGTAGGATGTCTAGCTGGAACGGAGGCAAGAGAGCGGAGGCTGCAAAGGCAGACCAGAGGCCAGAAGCCAGCAGGCACAGCACCCAGGCTGCCCTGAGTCATTGGGGTCACCATGTGGAGTGGAGTCATGTGTCAGGGCACCATTTGCTCTACAAACAATGTCTTGTTTTGAAAATTAAAAAATATTTCTTCCTATAATTTCTTTTTACTCTACAGATGGTGACTTATGTTTAGGGCAGTTTTCTGGCAGAAAGGAGTGAAGGGCCTGGTTCCTACAGGGTTGATCATATCATCCCATTTTCACTTTTGATGGAAGAATACATGTTATAACTGAGAGCTCTAGCTAATGAACATATTGCTAGGGAATGCAGTTCACAGACATACTTTCAACCAATCTGTTTTGAGGTAATTCCCTTTGTACCAATCCGACGTGTTTTACCCAGAGTGGCAGTGTGGTGTCACTGAGTCAGCGGGGTAGCCGAGGGCACTTGCAGTTAAGCTGGACCACAGAGTTCAGTTCCTGAAAATCCGCGATGGAAGGAAGTAGACTCTGTGGGTTGTCCTATGACCGCCATATGTGTGCCAGGGCATGCTCACCTCCTCCCCATGTAAAATAAATAAATAAATGTAATTTTAATTAAAAAGAGAGTTAAAAAACTGGTATTATAAGTTAAAAAAAAGACTGAGGGACCAAAATCACTGCCCGAAATGTCTTTGAAAACATCAAAGGAATTAAAATTCATTTGAAGAAAAATTAAATGATGATTAAGAAAAATACATTTTTTTTTTTCGAGACAGGGTTTCTCTGTGTAGCTTTGCGCCTTTCCTGGGACTCACTTGGTAGTCCAGGCTGGCCTCGAACTCACAGAGATCCTCCTGCCTCTGCCTCCCGAGTGCTGGGATTAAAGGCGTGCGCCACCACTGCCCGGCCTGAAAAATACATTCTTGATGGCAAGTAGAAGAAATTGATGCCGACATCTCTAAAGAAGGAAATATAAGAAAATAAAACAAACAAACAATAAAACCAGAAAGCTACTTTTTTTATTTTTTTGTTTTTCAAGACAGGGTTTCTCTGTGTAGCTCTGGCTGTCCTGGAACTCACTCTGTAGACCAGACTGGCCTCCAACTTAGAGATCCTCCTGCTTCTGCCTCTCAAGTGCTAGGATTAAAGGCGTGTGCCACCATGGCCTGGCTCAGAAAGCTACTTTTAACTTATCATCAACACAGTTATAACTCATGTAAAATTCAAAGTCAGTTTCTTTCTGTTTGTTTCCTTCTCTCTCTCTCTCCCTCCTGTTGTGGGATATTCGTAGACCCTGTGAAGATGTATTGCTGTGATTGGTTTAATAAAGAACCGAGCCGGGCGGTGGTGGCGCACGCCTTTAATCCCAGCACTCCGGAGGCAGAGCCAGGCGGATCTCTGTGAGTTCGAGGCCAGCCTGGGCTACCAAGTGAGTTCTAGGAAAGGCGCAAAGCTACACAGAGAAACCCTGTCTCGAAAAACCAAAAAAAAAATAAAATAAAATAAAATAAAAAAAATAAAAAAATAAATAAATAAATAAATAAATAAATAAATAAATAAATAAAGAACCGAATGGCCAATAGCCAGGCAGGAGGTATAGGTGGGACTTCCGGGCAAAGAGAGAAAGGAGGAGGAGATGATCGAGGCACAGGGGAAATGCCATGGATACATGGAACAAGTCGGACACACAGAATGGGAGAGAGGTAAAAGCCACATGGTAGAAGGTAGATTAATTAAAATGCAGTTTAATTTAAGTTATGAGAGCTAGTGGGACAAGCCTAAGCTAAGGCTGAGATTTTATAATTAATAATAAGTCTCCATGTCGTTAATTGGGAGCTGGCAGCCCAACGAAAAAGTTGACTACACCCTCCCCTCTCTGTTTCTTCCTTCCTTCTTTTTTAAATATTTATTTTATTATTTATGTAAAGGGGTGTGTGCCTGTGTGTGAGTTTGTGCACACGTACAAGTGCCCAGGGTGGGGAGAAGAGTGTGTCAGATCCTTTAGAGCTAGAGCTACAGACTGAGTCTCCTAATGTGAGTGCTGGGAACTGAACTCAGGTCTTCTGCAAGAGCAGCAAGTGCTCTTAACCCCGGAACCATCTCTCCAGCCCCCTCTTCCTTTTTCCTAAGATAAGATCTCACATAGTCCAGGCTGGACTTGAACTCCATATGTAGGTAAAAAATGACTGTAAACGTCTGCTCCCCTGCACCAGCCTCCCACCTACTGGCTTGTGCTCCCCCCATTTCTGCCTCCCACCTGCTGGCTTGTGCTCCTCCCCATTCCTGCCTCCCACCTGCTGGCTTGTGCTCCCCCCCCCCATTCCTGCCTCCCACCTGCTGGCTTGTGCTCCTGCCTCCCACCTACTGGCTTGTGCTCCCTTGCTGGGTTTATTTGATGCTGGAGATGGAATCCACGCCTTCTTGATGCTGGGTAAGCACTCTACCAATGGAGCTGCATCCCCAGTCCCCAGATCAATTTTTTCAGAGGAAATATTGGATACAACATTATTTTAGAAGAACAGTTTACGGTGTGAGAAACACTGACTCTTCATTCTTCAAAGTGGCATGTGTAATTTGAAGAATGATGATGAGCTTGAACTCCAAATTTCTGCTTGGAGCTTCATGGAAAATTCACCATTGAAACCGACTGCTGTGCTATTGATGGGCATTGGCCTGTGAGGAATTAAAATCTTAAACTAGTTCCTAAATGCTCCTGTGGACGTTTAGCATTGCAATTCACCAAATATGTTTCTGAATACTTTCTCCTAACTTCCAGAGAATTTAATGTTGCCCATATTGGCTGCCAGTAGGGAGCACAGTTCTTTTCTTTTCTTTTTTTTTAGATTAAAGCTCATTTAAGATTATTTACAATTTGTGCTCTATCAAATCTAGCTACCATTTGATACCATTTCAAGGAAAAAGAAGACTTTGAAGCAAGTGGGAATTAAAATAATGATAATTTTTGTTTCTTTGCTTTTAATTTTTTCTGAAACAGTATCTCACATAACCCAGGCTGGCTTTGAACTCTGGGGATAGCTGAGACTGACCTTGAGCTCCTGAGCCTCCTGCCTCCACCTCCTGACTGCTAGGATTACAGGTGTGAGCCACCACACACTACTGATTATTTGGTTTTTGACTATAAGTTGAAAGTATGTCTTAGCCACAGTTTTCTTAAAAAGCAGAAATTGAGATGGGGGTTTGTTGGTGGGTGGTTCATTTTGAGAAGGCAGCCCCCAAGAGTGGAAAGGAGGAAGGAAAAGATCCCATCTCTGTAGCTGGCCACCTCTGTGGGCACCTGCACCCTATCTTCCTGGGACCTTCTGGGCAGCTGTGTCCTATACACCTCGGGGGCAGGAGGGCTGATTCCCACAGGTGTCCGTCCTCCACCAGCCAAAGGTTGCCGACCTACCCGAGGTTAATTCTCTGGTCCTTTGAAGTTTGCATGCTGACTTCAGAATGTCTTACCTGACCACAGCAAGGAGCCCTCAGGGCAGAAAGCAAGATCTATAGGCAGAGGTGGGGTAGCCATGAGACACCATGATTGTCCACCTAGCTGCCTCTGAAATAGCTGGAGAGAAAAGGTGTGCAGGCAGATGGAGTAACCATAATGACTGTCCTACACGTGATACTTAAGTATTTTATAAGAAGTAACTATAGCCTGTTTTAAGTAACTATGAATAAAAATTGCATTTTTCTATTTATTTAAGACACTATAAAGCTGTGCATAGTGGCTCATGCCTACTTTCCCAGCACTCTTGAGGCTGAAGCAGGAGAATAGCTCTGAGTTCCAGGCCAGCCTGGGCTACTGTATGACTTCTCACGCCTCTCCAGAACCCTTTCTGGTTTGATATATGTATATGGCACACAAATCTTAAGTATAGAGCTGCTTTTTTGTGTGAATTTCGAGTATTCTCTCACGGTTGAAAAACTTATCCATTTTATACAAAACGACTGTTATTAAGAAGGAAGTAATAACATATTTAATATACTCATCTAAAACTTGCCCTGGGGAGTCCTTATTTTGATTTGCGGGAAGATGCCATGCAGGCTGGCAGCAAGACCACTGAGCACAGAGCTGTGTCAACAGGGCAGAGATGGATGCTCTGCCATCTTCGGAAGGAAGCCTGGGAAACGATGGCTGAACCGACTTTTGTCATTTCAATACTGGTAAGACATCACTCAGGAAAGCCTGCTGTCTCAAAAAGGAACACCTCATTGCAGGAAGTCTGTACTACCAAGAGAATATTCTACGTTCCTTCCATATTCCCTCTCCCCTCCCTTTTTAATTATTTTTGGTTACGGATCTCTGCATGACAAAACCACTCACTCTGTATTGCAAGTGTCTGTGTATCGCTCGACAGGGCACTGTTTCCCATGAACTTGTACCATAGGGCCTGGAAATACTAAAGGCTTCCCACAAAAAATCTCTCTAGTCCCAGAAAGACTCCACATTGCCCATAGGGTCTAGACCCCTTTGGGGGTCTGCTTATCAGATATCCTCCTTATCAGATATTCACATTATGATTCATAACAGTAGCACAATCCCAGTTATGAAGTAGCAACGAAATAATTTTATGGTTGGGGGTCACCACAGCATGAGGAGCTGTTTTAAAGGAGAGAAGCATTAAAAAGGTTGAGAACCACTGGTCTAGATGCAGCAACTTCTCTTTGTCGATCAGGGTGAAACGGCTTTTGTGAGCATGAGAATCTCTTCCTTTGCGTCTTGGTTTTTAGTGGAAGGAGCCAAAACTGGCCAGATGGCTTCCAGTTCAGTGGACCCTCTGTTATGCCCATTGCTGGCAGTGGTCTTTCCTTGGGAATCAAAGTTTTTGTCTCTGAGAGCCCAAAGTGAAAAGGATGGAAATAAAAAAGTCCCTTGTTCCCATTAAAGGTTGTAGTGATATGAGTCGCGTCTCCTTGCCTGGATTTCCTGGGTGTGGGAGAGACAGTGCCCTGCACAGACTGAGCACAGGAGCCCCAATCTGCAGACTAATATCCCAGTCTTACAAGGACTTGTCACTCAGCTGGTACCTTAAAAAGTGACTGCAAAGGTCACTTGCTGATCTATCAGGCCTGCTGATTCAGCGTGATGGGGACTGTGTTTAAATCAGTGAATTCGGGATAATTTCTGACTAGTCACCAAAGCCCTTTCTTTTCCTGCTGAGGCCTTGAGCTGGGAACTGAGGCGGAGTTCACTGTGCCCTTTCCCAGCTCGGTCAGTGTGGGCAGAAGTAGATAGCCAACCCCAAGATCCTCAGCCTGATTCTTCTGTAATGTCCTGTCTACCTTGGTGGCCAGCTGATCACTAGCCGCCTTTCTTTCCACAGGTGCCTGTCTTCAGGTGACTGAAGGGACAATTTAGGCAAATATCTGGTCCATTTGTGTTGTAGGTTATGACATAGCCACAATGTCATAAAGGCCCTTAATCCTAATATTAGGGAAAGAATGTCACATTCTCATTCTTTGTGTGTGTGTGTGTGTGTGTGTGTGTGTGTGTGGTGCGTGGAGGTTTCGAGACAGGATTTCTCTGTGCAGCCCTGGCTATCCTGGAACTTAATCTGTAGAGCAGGTTGGTCTTGAACTCAGAGAGAGGTCTGCCTGCCTCTGCCTCCCTAGTGCTGGGACTAAAGGTGATGCCACACATTCTCATTCTCTTTTTTTTTTTTTTTTCCGAGACAGGGTTTCTCTCTCTAGCTTTGGAGCCTGTCCTGCAACTCACGCTGTAGATCAGGCTGGCCTCGAACTCTCAGAGATCTGCCTGCCTCTGCCTCCAGAGTGCTGGGATCAAAGGTGTGTGCCACCATCACCTGGCCACATTCTCATTCTTAAGGATCAGCTTCCTTGAACTCCTTGGGTTTTCCACAGGAAAGCAGCCGTTACAAGTATGGCAGGGATAAAGGACCAGACAGAGGGTGTTAGGGTACAATTGTTTGCAGGTGGGAGTTCTCAAAGGAGAAAGTGAAAGGGCTGGAGAAGCTGTAACTGGTACCATGCTCTCAGGCACAGGTGTGGGCGTAAGGCGGAGAAACGGACCACAGCTGACTGATAATGTGGGTTCGTGGAGTGAGAACTCGTGGGGAGATCTTCAAAGGCTGTCAAGTCAGGTAACACTGCCATGGGCTCTGACCACCACACCCTCCCGACAACAGTGGCTTCCCTTCGTGCACTGCGCTGTTCAGGGCATCTTCATGACGGAATAAGACAGACAACAGTATACCTGGATGGGTAGCTCCAGCCTGAGATAGGAGAAGCCATACCAAGCTAGCAGCAAGACTAGCTGCAAAAAGCCTGGTGCTATGTTTGGGTCCATAATGAATGGTATAGCCATATAAAAAGATTTATGAAGAGATCCAGCAGGGATTTATATATATATAACTGCACACACACACACACACACACACACACACACACACACACACACACAGTGGTCTTCTATATTGGTGGGTTGTTGGGAGGTGTGGCAGCCAGACCCCATGGCAGTGTTACCCAACGTGACAGCCTTTGAACATCTCCCCACCAGCTCCCACTCCAGGAACCC
Organism: Peromyscus melanophrys; assembly: GCA_902168415.1. Classification (NCBI taxonomy): domain Eukaryota; kingdom Metazoa; phylum Chordata; class Mammalia; order Rodentia; family Cricetidae; genus Peromyscus; species Peromyscus melanophrys. The sequence continues at coordinate 32,874 of CABHPR010151680.1, read as the reverse complement.
ACATTAACCCATATTTGCATCTGGGAATTTTAACCAATTGTAGACAAAAGATATTCAGAAATAGAATTGCATCTGTATTCAATATGTACAGATATTTTTCTTGTCTTTGCTCCCTAAACAATACAGTGTAACAACTATCTACATAGCATTTACATTATGTTAGATATTGTGGGTAACCTAGAGCTAACTTAAAGCATGTGGGAGGGGCTGGAGAGATGGCTAAGTGGTTAAGAGCATATACTACTCTTCCAGAGGACCCAAGTATGGTCCCCAGTGCCCACACCAGTGGCTCACAACCACCTGTAACTCCAGCTCTAGGGGACCCAATACCTTCTTCTGGCCTCCTTGGGCAACTGCACACACACACACACACACACACACACACACACACACACACACACACACATGCTCACACACACTCTTTAAAATAAATACATTTTTAAAGTATATAGGAGGAGGATGTTTTTTATAACGGACTTGAGCATCCGGATATTTAGAATCCTGGAACCAATTCCTCATGTATACTAAGGCATAAATGTATGCCTGTATGAGAGAGCCATAACAGGGTTAATTTACTATATTGCCAGTAATTGGCTGGGGAAATAGCAGGGCTTCTGTGATGAGTCTGCAGTCTTCAGGATAGATCTCCAAGCAAGACAGGCATTCATTGGTGGACTTTCTTCTTTCTCGGGGAAGCAACGTGTCTACCCTTAGGGACTTACACATAGTTTGATTAGGCCCACTGGGTTATCCGAGACAAATTCCCTTCAAAGCCAACTAAGGACGGATTTTCGTCACATCTATCAAAAACTTTCATGGCAATATCCAAGTTAGTGTCATAAGGACTAATTGGTGTCAGGAGTCCAGCCCAGTGGCCAGCATCCTACAGCATTTAGGAGTGACGTCCGTGGATGTATATAACGTGGCAATTATTCATGCTTTACAAGAGTATGCAGTGGTATGGGGAAGCGTTCATGCATTTCTAAGTTATGAAGACAGACAATGAAGCTGTATAGAGTATTCTGTTCACATAAGAGGATGCCTTTTTAACCATAGACAACTAAGATTCTGTGTGAGAACCCTCAGAGAGGTAATTACTGAATGCTGAGAGAATAGGGAAGTATTGAAAATATTCACACTGCTTTGCTTATGCATATTTCTGACACGATTTACAAGGAATAAATGATTTTACAATACAAAAAAATGGGGACATTGTGTTTGAGACACATTAGGAAACCCTGCTAATTAAAGACAGGAGGTCCCTCCTGACCATAGGGGGTATGGGTAGGGACTCCAGCCTACTCCCTCAGCTTACCCTTCACCATCTACTGCCACTCATTTGCAAGGCTGGAAGCTCTCAGGTCTTAGGATGGCAACGCCTCCCCCTTATTCCTTTCCTTATAGACTATGAGTGGATGCTGTGGGTGCGATGTCGAAAGTGAGCGTTTAATTTTGTATACACAGTGGAGAGAACCTTTAATATAATATTAATTCATTGTGCAAATTAGAAAGGTTTAATAACCACACGAGCCGTCGGGAATCCTAGTGTGACTCAGAATGACATCTGCATTAATGGTCTAATTAATAATGTATATGTTAATAAGAATCTCATTAAAGCGGGGGTGCAATTATCAATGCAGGACGCAATTCCTTAGCGTCTGCAAGCTGATGGAGTGCATTGGTGATTCCTGTTGCAATTTTCGGTGATAAATGACCTTTTAAGTCTCATTAATTGATTTAGAAGGTAGTGATTAGTGTAAAAACTCAAGTCCTTTAAAGTACAAAAACCACAAATCAGGAAGAATCAGGGCAGTTCGTTGTAGGCAGCTGACGGCACACGGTGGGTAATAAGACAACGGGTAGGTAAACCAAGGCCACCCATCCATGTCCCCTCTCTCTGCACAGGTCTGTGTATTCATCAGCGGCTCTCAACATTTTAATAAGATGCCTTTCAACACTGATTAATATCTATGCAGACAGCAGTTTTAAAAGCAAGCACCACAGAACGAATTGGCTCTCATGGTCACTTTCGTCTGTGGTTTGTTGCTCAGGTTCCCCATTCCTGTTTTAACCTTACTGACATGATTCCCACAAGGATGTCATTTTGTCACAGGGACTTGGTTTATTGATGGCTTTTGCTTAACTGACTCATCACGGTATCTGCCACTGTGGCTTTTCTTCCATGGTCTCCGTTTTCACCAAGTTCACATTTCCTGGGCTCTATTGAGTAAACCAGAGTCGTGTCAAGAAGTCTGACTCTTGAGTCAATTTTCAGTCAATGAAAATTCCCATCATATGGCCTTTTAGCCCAGGTTGATTGCATTTTCTGTTGATGGTTGCCAGCAAACATCTTGATCAGATGTTGGGCATGTGACTTAGAACTTACCTTTATTTTTAAGATAGTTTACAGATTATGAGCAAAATTATGAACTAGAGCTGACATTAGGAAAGAGAGAGAAGAGGCCAAGGAAGAGAGGAGAATGGTGGATGCTGAGAGGGAGAGACTCAGAGAGATGGCGAGACAGAAGTCAAGAGGCTGTAGCAGGTCCCGATTATGGGCTACTCAGCTTTATTAACTTTTCATCAAGCTCAGAATGTCTCGAGGTCAGTCTAATATGTGACACACACTTATCAGCCCAGCATTTGAGAGGCAGAGGCAGGAGGTTTGTGTAATTGAGGTTAGCATGGGCCACACAGCGAAGTCCTGTCTGAAAACGAGGGCTGGGAATGCAGCTTCATGGTAGAGCACTTGCCTTTGTGTGCGTGCCCCAGGTTTCTGCCCTAGCACTCAAAAACGTCTTCTGGGGCGCGGGGGGTGGGGTGGGGTCAGAGGCAGAGTTAAGACTTCTGCCTCTCTGCTCACCTAACACCATGGTCTCTGAGCTGCTGCTCTGGGCTGGATCTTGTGCCATGGGGAATGACCAAGGGAACCCAAGCAGCAGCAGCAAAGCCACACCACTAGTTAGTAGGAGGGACCACTCAGACCCTTCTTTGTATTCCCAACTCCTGGCACAGGATCCGGTAAAAGGATGTCTCACCATGAATCCATCCTTCCTTCATGTGCAATTACAGAGACTCTGCTGTGGCCCAGCTGCTGAGTTAGGATTTAAGGGTTCAGTGGTGGGACAAGCGGTACATGGGGGAAGAAGAAAGAGACGGGGGGGGGGGTGCGGGGAGCAAACATGTTGAGTGCATCAACTCGGATGGGAAAAAAGACAGGCAGGAACTTAGTGACTGATTTTGAAAGTAGTGGTGCTAAGTGGCCTTTGGGGGGTGGACAGTGCATGGCACAAGCGACCTGCGCGCAGGTGGAGGGCAACGTTTGAGTCCATAGCTGTTGGATTCCTTAGATCTCGGGGCTGTGTGCTCGACACTGTCTCTCCATCCTGCCTGCTGGTGTCCTCTCCTGGAAGTCAGTGGGTGCCCAGGAAAAACTGGGGAACCTAGGTCCTGGCCCTGCCTCTTAGTGCTGGTCTTCTAGCATGCCTCAGTTTCCTCACTGTCAACTGGGCATTGGGCAGCTCTCGGCATTGGTAAGTGTCAGCAGGTTCCTGCCCAGAGCGAGGCTCCATCCCTTGGCTCCCAGTTCTGACCACCCCCCCCCCCCTGCACCAGTCTCTGACACTCAGGTGGTATCACCTCAAACAACTTCACGTCTCCCTGCTGCCTCCAGACTCCCCTCTGCAGTCCTGGTCCCGTTGAGTCGACTTTCTCTAGGCTCTTCAGTCTGGTGCCGTGTTCTGTTGAAGATAAATCCTGACGTCCGTGGCCTTACCTGGGGTGATGTCCACGCTTAACCTGTTCATGTCAAGCTGCACCTCACGAGGCAGAGACCTAACACTTATCAGGCATCTAACATGTGTTGAGCTTTGTGCCGGATTTTTTTTTTCAAGTGAATGTACTGCTTTGGGTTTTTTAATTAATTAATGGTATGTGTGTGGGTGTGGGGGTGACATAGCACACATGTGGCCATCACAGGACAACTTTGGTGGGTTAGTTTTCACTTTCTAACATGCTAAGACAGGGTCCCTCTGGTCTCAGCTGATGCCCTGTGTACTCCAGGCTAGCTGGTCTGTGAGCTTCTAGGCCATTCTCCTTGCAGTTTCTTCCTCTCTTCTTGTAGTAGGATGCTGAGATCGCAGATGCACACCACTGTGTTGCAGAATATTTGCTTAACTATGCAAAGATGTGGTGCATTTGTTTAAATATGCAAAGATGTGGTGCATTTGTTTAGCTGTGTAAAGATGTGTTGCATTTGTTTAATTATGTGAAGATGTGTTGCTCTTTTACCTTGCCTGCCTAAGGCACCTGATTGGTCTAACAAAAAGCTAAACCGCCAATAGCAAGGGAGGAGGTATAGGCGGGACTTACTGGGCAGGGAGAGTGAGTAGGAGGAGTAATTTAGGCTTAGGAAAAGGAAGAAAGAAAAAATGACACCAGGGAGACACCAGGAAGCAGACAGACAGACAGACACGGAGGAAGCAGGAAAGTAGGACATACGGAATGAAAGAAAGGTAAAAAGTCCCAAGGCAAAATGTAGGTGAATAGAAACAGGTTAAATTAAGTTAAGAGGGCTAGTGGGACAAGCCTAGGCTAAGGCCAAGCATTAATAGTTACTAAGTCTCAGTGTCTTTATTTGGGAGCTGGTTGGTGGCCCAAAGAAAATTCTCAGTACACCACTGCACACCCCCACCCCCACTTTTAATTTGGGTTTGGGGGTCTTCAGACTGGAAGGGCTAGTGCCTTTACCTTCTGAACTGGATTTTTAATGTTAAAATCACAACGGAATGGGATTTGTTGTTCATATCCTGCTGATGGAGAAACTGAGGCTCAGAGAGATTTAGTTGCCTGTGGAGGGCTCTAAAGATACCAACTATTTCAGTCCTGCTTCTCACTGCCTCAGATTGAGTCTAAATCAGGTCCTGGGCTCTGTCCACTTGTACATCTACAGTGGCCTGGAGGTATTTTGCAGGACATCAGCCAGCCATCACCACCAAGGTTAGCAGGGGCAGCTGAGCTAATGGGTCCTAGATGGCAGTTCCTAGCTTAGCCCTTTTCTTCTGGAGGATGCAGGGGAGGGGATACACCATCAGTGAGCCCAGAAAGCCCAAGTCTGGGTTAAGCAGAGACACTAAAAGCCCTTGGCTGCCACGCAGAACCTTATCACTTCAGAGAAGTGGCATGATCATGCCCTTTGCTGTGCAGAGAAGGGAAGAGGCCTGCACAAAATCATGTCAGGGCAGGGCTGGGCTGCCCATGGTCTTCCAGCACCAAGCCATTCTATTACCTCTTCCCATGGCTCAAAGGTCACCACCAAAGCTTCCGGCAAAAGCTTTTCTTTCTTTGCCCCTCCTTCCTTTAAGTCCTTTTTAGAGTTACTGTCTGCTTTCCCCTTGATAAGAATTTCACAGCAATTCGCACACCCTGAGGGGCGAGCGCATAGCAGATTGCTGGAGCCAGCCTGTAATTATCCATCCTTCTGCTGAGGGAGGGAAGAATGCGCTTGACTGGGATGGATGCTAATGGTTCTGTCACCTTTCCCTGTTGGCAGAGGCTGGCTCCGTGGGGTCCTTGGTTGGGGGAGGAGGGGGGGACACGTACAGATGAGTCTCTAGCAGGGAACTAGAGGTAGGACTCTGGATAGCAGGGAGCAGAGAGAGGTATGGCCAGCGTCCAAGAACGGTCAAACAGCGGGAGCGTTAGGGGCGAGCAGGTGCGTCATGTGGAGAACGTGGCACAAGCCAGGAGTGAAAACCGGAGCGAGTGCTTTGGAGGCAGAAGGAGGTGCATAACGGGAGGTGAAGTTGGACCCACCATAAACCCTAAATGCCTTTCTTTTACCTTGTCCTTGGCCAGAGATTATAAATGAACGTCCCTGGAACAGATGGAGACCTCCGATGAGCCTATTTGTCCCCATAGTGCTTTTGTTTTATTTTTAGTATGTTGAGTTAGTTGCCAACCTTGCAAAATTGGAAGATTTCACACACAAGGAAGGAAAAAAAAAAAAAAAAAAAAAAAAAAAAAAAAAAGGATTCCTGGCTCTCTGGAAAAAGCCAAATATCTGGCAATCCCGGGCCTGGCACACACGACTGGCGTGTGTTTGGGGATGGCATTGTGTGGGGAGAGTCTGCTTATCAGATCTTGGAAGGAGTCTGTGGAGCCCAAAATTAGAATCACAATAGAAGAATATTTAATGCTATGGACAGTATTCTTTTTTAAAGATTTATTTTTATTATTTTCAGTATGTGTAGATAGGCGTGTGTGTGTGTGTGTGTGTGTGTGTGTCTGTCTGTCTGTCTGTCTGTCTGTCTGTGGGTATGTACAGGAGTACAGGTGTCTGCAGAGGCCAGAGCCATCAGGTCCCCTGGAGTTGGAATTACAGATGATTATGAACACCCTGATGTGAGTGCTGGGAACTGAACTCAGATCCTCTGAAAAAGCTGCAAATGCTCTTAGCTTCCCATCTTTTCAGTCCTTGAGGGATTCTTGAAATAGGCAATAAAGGAATAGAATATTAACTGTGCAATGGCATTTATTTAGGAACTCTTGGTTGTCTCTGGACAGTGTGACTAAATGTGATTTTTGTTCCTTTGCTTGTCCCCATTTTCACAAGGAGCCCACATAGTATGAGGTCACGCAGTCATGTCCTGAGGCCCTGAGGTGAGCAACTTTGTCTCAGCACATGCTCATTGGTATAACATACAGCCTCCAGAGCAATGGGGACAGCGATCATGGTTAGAATAATAAACCTTTTGTCTTTATAATAAATACTATCAATATAAGCTACTAAAATTCACCTTAAGTTAATCTTTAAAGTAAATCTGGGCTGGATGACAGGTTTAAAGCCTCTCAAAGTTTCACAGTCACAGGCGGGCACAGTCTCTCCAGTTGGCTGGCTGTAGCCTGCCCTCCTCTGGGCCACTGACCCTGCCCCCTGTTTTGCTCTTTATTTTCTCCTGAGGGCCCTCTGACCTCTCTATACACTGAACGTTTGGTGATGGTGCATCTTTGCCCCTGCACCCCTCTGTCCTTGTCACCATGACACCGCTTATCCCGCCAGGCTGAGTTTCCTCCCACCTCTCTCTCGAAGTCTTCCACTCCGCTGGAAGGCATCGCCTACCCTCTGCGGTCTTACTCTCGGCTCACTAAGTGATCTTGCTAACACTTCTCTTGCTGCTGGGATCAGATCCTTGAGAAAAAGCAACTTCAGGGAGAAGGGTTCACCCTGGCACTCAGTTCAAGAGGATACAGTCTGTCATGATTGGGAAAGCGTGTCTGCAGGAGCAGGAAGTAGAGACTGCAGGAGCAGGAATGGGGCTGGGCTGTAAGACCTCAAGCCCTGCCCCCAGCAACCCACTTCCTCCAGCAAAGTTCTTCCTTCTCAAAATTCTACAACCTTCTAAAGTAGCACCACTAACTGGGGATAATATCTAGTGACCTTGGGCAAGTCCATTCCATGCAGAATATTTAGGAACATCTAGTAAGGAAAGGACCATAGCCTGTAACTGTCATTCCTCTGGTACTTGGTAATTTCTATGGTACTTTCATGTGCACCATTGCCAGCTGATTTGGTCGTAAAGTGTGTGACTGGTTCCCAATGTAACTCTGGGCATCTGGAGTCAGAGGCCCGGGACTTTGTCTGCTGACTCATTCATGGGACTCCTGAGCAATCAAATCAGAAATATCAGTTAACTGGCAATAAACTGAAAACATAAAATCAAAGAGTAAGCAAACCTAGGGTTTCAGCCAGACATCCTGGATTCAAGCCCTGGAGTCTTCAAGATGCCTGTCGACCATGGGCAGCCACCTAATCCCTCTGCCTATGTGTGCATCTGTAATGGAGGTGTGCAGCTTGCTCTGGAGACTGAAGGACAGCAGTCAGTGTGCTGGCAACTCAGCATCGGAGACTGAGGGAGTAAGAGTTTCTGTCGTTACCTATTATATTCCTTTAGGGCAACTCTCCCAGAATGTTCTGGATGGATTGGATTGACTTACCCAAGGTCAGTCAGTTGGTACTAAGGCTAGAATTCAAGTGTTGTTTTTTTTTTTTTTTTTTCCTGGGCCATCCATCGCTGTCCTGTTCACAGCAAGTATTGAAAGGAACCTGGACCTGTGGCTGGAAGCTGGTCATTGACTTCTCTCACAGATGTTGCTTCTTCTTCTTCTTTGCTGCTAGCCAGTCAGGGAGTGGGTGCTTCTCACTGTAACCAAGCTGCCCTCAGCCATTGCTGTGTGGCCGCCACCACCTGTCCCCACTCGACTCAGAAGCCACTTAGGTGTGTGGTACCTGGCTGAGCTCTCTTGGTTCTTCTCATTGAGACCTAAGTGAGGATTAGTTGGAGTTGGGGGGGCCTCAGTTTGTTCCTACAGCAGAGTAGGCAGCTAGCAACCTCCCCAGAGCTGGAGGGAAGGGGCTGTGCCCCTGGATTCTCAGTCATTTCTGTCCCTTGGCCATTCAGAAGCCAAAGGCAGAGAGGGTGCTGGGCTGCAGAAAAGTGTGTTCCCAGGGCATGGGTTGGTCACCAGGGTTGGTCCTTGAAAAGATGTGTAAGTGTGAGTGGAGGGGCATGGAAAGTTGGTACATTTGGAAGTATGAATTCTTCAAAGGTGAGATAGTGTACCCCTAAGGTAGAGGAAAGAGGCTTTACATAAGAAGGCAGGAACCCCAGTTTTGAAGCTCCAGTTTTGTGAAGCCAGGTGATTCCTTTATCTCATATGAACAAATATTTATCAAGAGCCCCTCCCCCAATGTGCCAAGGAGACCTTAGTGAACAATGTCCATGTTCCTCTTGTGGTGGTTTAGGGACCATTCCTGCTCTGCTCTTGTCCCAGGGAGGAGAGAAATTACTTTCTAAGCTGAGGCTGGAGCTGAGGTTCACCCAGACCCACAGACTCACTGACCTTTGGGCATCTAAAGAGCTCTGTTTGTCCAGCAATCAAATCACCCAGGTCATGTCAGGAGGGAAGATGTCTGGATAAGTGGGATCCTCCTCCTTCCTGCTAAGTCACCTTCCACACACTGAGCTGACTAGAGATGGTTAGGCTTTTGGAGTAAAAATTAGCTGTAAGTTCCGGTCACAGATTCTGGATGTCATCCCACAGGCACATATTTCGTGTGGACACAAGGTAGAAATGGAGAGTGTCCCCAGGACTGTCCCCATCTAGTTGGTGATTGTCCATTGTCCAGTTAAGGGCTTTAGAGATTTGAAGGTTAGGAAGCCCCTAACCTGGGCTTGGAAGGGGTGGTTCAAGGAAGGCTTCCTACAGATGTGACTCCTGAGCCAAAACTAATGTTTGAGGATGGGGAGCAGGCAGAGAGAAGAGACTTCTGGAAGTAGGGGCTGGAGCTGTAGTTACATGGAGAGGTGGGAGAGGTGGGCGGGGAGAGACAGGGCGGGATTTCCACCAGAAGCAACCACTGTGTTGAACAAAAGGCCCCCGTTAGAGCCTATTTTGTGTTACTACCACAGAATACCTCAGTCTACGAGGTTTTTATTATGTTGTTTTTTATGCTTTTAAAGATTATTTTTATTTTTAAAATAAATGTCTTTGTGTAGGTATGTGTACACATGACTGCAGATGCCCATGGAGGCCAGAAGAGGGCATTGGATCCCTTGGAGCTGGAGTCACAGGCCTTGAGCCATTTGATATCAGAGGTGGGAACTGAACTCAGGTCCTCTAGGAGAGCAGGACTGTTGAGCCATCTCTCCAGCTCTAGACTGGGGTGTTTTTAATGAACAAAAATGTGCTGGTTCATAGTTCTAGAGGCCAGGGAGTGCAAGATCAGAAAGATACATCTGAGGACATCCTTCCTGTGTTATCCCTTGGCAGAAACAGGCAAGGGACAGCAAGAGGGGACTGAATTTGTCCTTCTATTAGGAACAAACTCACTCAGTAGTGGCATCAACCACTCTTTGAACCCTGGTGCCTGCCTCCCAATGCAGTTGCTTTGGGCATTAAGTTCTCAATACACGATCCATGGGGCACATATTTGAAGAACAGCAGCCTCTTAGCCATTCACACTCATTGTTGTTGTTGTTTCTGTTTTTTTTCGAGACAGGGTTTCTCTGTGTAGCTTTGGTGCTGTCCTGGATCTCGCTCCATAGACCAGGCTGGCCTCAAACTCACAGAGATCCGCCTGGCTCTGCCTCCCGAGTGCTGGGATTAAAGGCGTACGCCACCACCGCCTGGCATGCCATTCATACTCTTAATTTGAAGCCCAGAGAGGTCTCAGCTTTCTGAGGGATAAAATTGAGGATCCATGACCTAAAGGTTAACCAAGACCCTTGGGGTTGCAGAGCCTCAGACAGCTATTTCTCAAGAGCTGTGGTACTCACAGGAGGAGCAAGAGGGCATTAATGCAGGTTCCTGCTTTCCTAAGACAAAGATGGATTTCAGCAACGCCACACTAAATTTATGCTAATGCCAAGTAAAATTGCTTGTGAGTATTTCCAGTTTGCTCTTGAGGAAACAGCAAGAAAACCATCCGTCAAGGTCACAGATCTGGTTAGTGAGCAAGAGTCAGGCTTAGAACTCATGCTGCAGATACCCCAGCCCCGCATGAAGTCCACTATGCTATGCTGCCGTCAGCACTGGTTCTGGGTCCTGAGAAGCTGTCTGAATCAGTCTGGTGCTCAGACTAGGAAGCTCATCAGAGGGGGCAGGGTCAAAGCTCCAAGGCTACACTGAACCAGAAATTTCTGTAAGAACCTCTAGGGCAGGAACCAGGTACAGCTGGAAGTTTCTCCGGTCCTGCCTGGGCTCTGCAGTCCCGTGACCTGCTTATAAAATAATCACACAGAGGCTTAGTATTATTTAAAACTGCTCAGCCATTAGCTCAGGCCTACCACTGACTAGCTCTTACATTTAAACTCAGCCCATTTCTGTTAATCCATATGTTGCCACGTGTTCCGTGGCTTTACTTGTGTGCTGTTACATGCTGCTCCCTGGATGGCGGGCTGGCATCTCCTGACTCAGCCTTCCTCTTCCCAGAATTCTCCTCTCTTCTTGCCCTGCCTATACTTCCTGCCTGGCTACTGGCCAATCCGCATTTTATTTATCAACCAATCAGAGCAACACGTATTCATAGCATACAGAAAGACATCCACAGCACCTCCCCTTCTCTGTTTAATTAAAAAGGAAGGTTTTGCTGGGCGGTGGTGGTGCACGCCTTTAATCCCAGCACTCGGGAGGCAGAGCCAGGTGGATCTCTGTGAGTTCGAGGCCAGCCTGGTCTACCAAGTGAGTTCCAGGAAAGACGCAAAGCTACACAGAGAAACCCTGTCTCGAAAAACCAAAAAAAAAAAAAAAAAAAAGGAAGGTTTTAACTTTAACATAGTAAAATTACATATAACAAAACTAACGAAACAGGAACTTCTGTAAGAACCTCTAGCGCAGGAACCAGGCACCAGTTGTGTGTGTGTGTGTGTGTGTGTGTGTGTGTGTGTGTGTGTGTACACGTGCATGACTGTGACATCTAGAGGTTGAGGTTGGTCTTCATCACTCTCCACCTTCTGTTTGAAACAGGATCTCTCACTGAAACTAGCTCTCACCAGAGAAGCTGGCTAGTGAGCTCCTGGGGTCAGCCTGTCTCCACCTCCTACACTAAGATTACAGGTCTGTGTGTCCACACTGTCTTAGTTAGGATTTCTATTTCTGCAAAGAAACACCATGACCAAAAAGCAAGTTGAGGAGGAAAGGGTTTATTTGGAATTAACAATTTGGAATCGTTAATTCCTTTAATAAACGAAAGGGTTTATTAAAGGAATTAACGATTCCATATCATTATTTTTCATTGAAGGAAGTCAGGACAGGAATTCACACAGGGCAGGATCCTGGAGGTAGGAGCTGATGCAGAGGCCATGGAGGGGTGCTGCTTACTGGCTTGCTCCTCATGACTTTGCTCAGCCTGCTTTCTTGTAGAACCCAGGACCACCAGCCCAGGGATGGCACCACCCACAATGACCTAGGCCCTCTTATATCAGCCACTAATTAAGAAAATACCCTACAGCAAGATCTTATGGAGACATTTTCTCAATTAAGGTTTCCTCCTTTCAGATAACTCTAGTTTGTGTGTCGTTGATATAAGAGCAGCCAGCACGCACACCCAGCCTGTCACGTGGGTGCTGGGGGTCAGAGTTCAGGTCCTCATGCTTGTACACCAAGCATTTCCCCCCTGAGACATAATCCCAGTCTCAGGCTTCGGTACCGAATTCTCTCCACGTGACCCAGTGTCTCTGTGCCTACATCATTCTGCGATCTTGTTGTATGCAGATTCAGGGGTGTGACCTAGGTGCAAGCAATTTTTAAAAGGTTTACATTTAAACTAGGTTTAATTTAAACCTAGTTATGGACTACATGTGAGATTTCAATCCATGTACAAGTGTGTACCGATCAAATCAGGGTTATTGGCATACCCATCACCTCAAATACTGATCTTTCTCTGTTAGGAACAGGCGAAAATCCTTTCTGCCAATCATTTGAAATGATCAATTAATTGTTGTCAACTATAGTTATTGTATTGTGGGCCCTGGTTTCATAAAACTCCATAGATTGTGGTGATGCTGTGGTCTAGGGGTAAAGCGTTTAGCAGGGAGTCTGGAGGTCTTCATAGGTCCGGTGTCTACCTTCTTTCCTGTTTCTCTCTCTCTCTCTCTCTCTCTCTCTCTCTCTCTCTCTCTCTCTCTCTCTGTCTCTTTCTGTCTCTGTGTTTGTCTGTCTGTCTGTCACATACACACACTCACACACATACTCACACTCACACACTCTCTCACATACACAGGCACCCCCCCACACCCATACACACACACACACACACACATGCACCCCACCCCCACACACCCTCCCCACTCCCCCACCCCGACACACACCTTCCTTCTGGCCCAGGCTTTCCAGTGCTGCCTTTAAACCAAGAGGAATTTTCCGTAAGAACACTGAGCCCCACGGGTGGTGGATTCTGGGGTGCCTGAGGAAGAGCTGGGACTGGAGTGATGCAAGTCAGATGCTATAGCAGAGCGTTTAAAGTGACCGTCCTTCAGGGTCCTGCAGGTGCTGACCCAGCACTTGTACAAACCAGTGACTCCGTGTTCCCTTCACATGGCTTGCTTGCCCCTCACTCCAGTCTGAATCTGTTCAGGAAGTCCCTCTTTCTGTCCCGACTTTCTTCCCTCTGCCTCACCCACATGACCGCTAGTCGTTCAGCTGGTCTCCTCTGTTTTCTTCCAGAAGGTAATATTAGCTTTGGACTCTATTCCACCTTCCTAGGCAGAAGGCAGCCTCCTAGAGCAATGGCTTTCACCGTGGTTCCTGGACTAGCCAGACCCGCTGGCACACAGCCGGTCCTTCCAGGTGATCCCTGCTCAGGCTCAGGACCTGCTATTCTGGGAATGAGTGACAGCAGGCATCAGCCCTAGATTGCAAGCCTCGTGACAGGACCCTCTGGGCTTGTCCCACATCTCAACACAGGAGGAGGAGGAGGTGCCTGCAGGAGATCTGTGCACAGAGTCCTTCAGCGCGGACTTCCAGGCCCCGGTCCTCTTGGGATGTGCTCACCAACCTCTCTTGACTTCAGGCCAAAGTGCTCCAGCCAAGTGCTGTCTGAGTAGCTCCCAGGCCAGGCTGCACACGGCAGCCTCCGCTGTCTCCACGGACACCATTAGCTGGCCACAGAGGTCTGGTCTAAACAAGGAGGGTGATTTTGAAGCCACAATTGTGGCCAGTGAGGCCCTGTGAGCTCTAAATATAGTGAGTGCCACCGAGGCCTTGCTGTGGCCACCCTGCCTGGATCAGGACAACTGGGAAGGGGCTTGGAAAGTAAACACTCCTGTGGCTGGAGGTGGAGTTAGATCCAGGCACACTAGACCCACCAGACCCGCCTCTTCACAAATCCTGTGACCCAGGAGCAAACTTCCAACCGCCAAAGGCATTGGTACATTCCTTATTTGGCAACCAGTATGAAGCACCTCATAGCTGCAGACCAGCTGTGTGTGTGTGTGTGTGTGTGTGTGTGTGTGTGTGTGTGTGTGTGTGT